>JAKCPI010031781.1:0-30387 GCA_023213315.1 Euborellia annulipes | reverse complement strand
GAGAGAAGAAATAAGTCAATTTATTTATTTTTTCTACTGTCACACTTTTTATCGGAATAGGGTAGGTGTCATACAGATTAATGTCATTGAACAAATTTTTGATATATTAATGTTGGAAAAATTTAATAAGTTGTGTTCTGCATGCTTCTTTAGTTTCCGTTGATACGTATTTTAAAATCTTCAAGATGTAAAATTTATAAACATGGGAAAATATTTAGCAACCATTTCTTCTATCTTTCCTTTGAAGTGTACAAGAATAAAGTGGTCTTCAAACAATTCTCTGAGAGGAAAATGAGAATATATATTTTAAAGAGCATCTAAGAAATATTTGATTTTTGAATTTTAATCAAAATCGTTAGAGAATATTTTGTTCACACACACACAAACCCACCCAAACACACACACAGACAGACCATGTTGCGAAAACCACTTTTTTGGATTCAGAGGACCTCAAAACGTGTATATCCATCAAAATCTCGACATCGAATTTTTGACATGAATCCATTACTTTCTCTTTATATGTTAACATATATAGAGGTAAGAGAAAGTAAAAATCTACAATCAAAAAGTAAATATCAATACTTATACCAGGTATATACTGGTATATTTATATAAGCACCAACGGTTCACTTCCGGTGTATGTCCGCTGCGACAACTCTCGCTAGTTGGGCGGAGTCAGAGAGGGGAAATTTAAAACTTTAAAATTTTGTATCAAATTTTTTCTTGCTAAGGCGGACTTTATATATTGCAATAATTAATAAAAAACCAAAAAAAAAAATTAAAAGTTTTTGGGGTTTTTTGATGGATTATTATTTGGGATATCTCCAATTTTCATTATTTTTTTAAATTTCCCCTTAATTAGAAGAGCAAATAAAATATTGTATCGTATCTCTTTATAGTGTTTTATCTTACAGTCGAGCCATAAAACCTGATGTGGTCGTGAGTGGAACATAGTCAACCAAAAAAAAATTAATCAAATACAATTAAAGGGAGAAAAGCTACTTTTAAAACAACACTCCTGACGGCTAAGCATTTTGGGTGTCTAAGTTTAGGGCTCCACTCTCGAGTACATCAGGTACTTGTGGCGTTAACTGTACAAAATGAAATTTAGAGATCTGGCAAATAAGAAAAACGTAGTTCGAACCCCATTTGTCAAGTTCCAATAGAGTGCTTGCTAGTTTCGATATAAAAAATTAAATGAGTGAGTATTTAATGTCTTTCTGAGAGTGTTAGTGAGGGTGGCTCATTCCACCAATCGTAAAGACAGTCTTAAGGAGGCTCTCAGCTCTTGGGTTGTTGGCTTGTTTCCCTCAACTTGTAAGGCATTCCTCAGTTATTTAGCCAGACACATTCTTGAAAGGGTTTTCTCTCTCCCTCTCAGCTTTCCCTTTTAGAGTCATTTTATGCGAATTTCATTGCACCTCCCAACCCTCCTCTATTCTCAAAGCCTCTTATGCTCCTTCCTCTTCAATTAACTTCAAATTTATTAGAAAATAATAGAACAAAAACAATACATAGTTAATTAGAAAAAAAAAAAAAAAAAAAAAACTGTCCATAACATAATGGAATATGAGATGTAACCGTAAAAAAAAAATAAATAAATAAAGCACGTTTTATAAATAAAATAGTTTTCAGTTTGGCGATGATAGGCGTCATTTGCATACAAGGCAAGCAACGAGAGACGTCATCTACATACAACATGGTATTTGAATTATGGTATCATATTTATGCATTTATTGTTTGCAATGGTAATTGAGGAAAAGATAGTGAAAAGGTCAACAAGCACTATCGAGACGATTCAAAAAAAAAAAAAAAATTGAAATTAATGAGCAAAAAAGAAACGAAGGTTAGAGATGAAAAATTTTAAATATGAATACTGCGGAGTTAGTTTTTTTTGTATTTTTAAAGGAATATAGTAACGGATACTGAAACTGACCATCCAGCCTCAATAAATTTTCATTAAATAGCAGAGTGTAAGTCTTAGAAGGATTATTACACTGGGAAATATATAGGCCTACTAAAATTTTAGAGGCTATAAACACAAGCAGCCAAATAAAAAACTCAATTTTGATTTGAAATTTCAAAGTAATCATGTTAAAGTATAAGTTACCTTATATTAATATGATAAAATTATAATCGCTGTATATAAAATAGAATTTAAAGGGTATGCAGCCAAATATAAAGATCCTCATTCCATTTGAAATTTGTAACGGGAATGGTAGGTTTTTTATTTGGCTGCCTCTGCTAATACCCTCTAAATTTTTATTTTATATACTTGCACAACGATTAAGGTTGTCTGATATTAGGATTTTAGATTAGGAACTTTAACATTGTATCTAGTTAGATTAGAGATATTTCATGGAAGAACTTTAAGGGAATTAAATATAGCTCACACCAAATGTATATAAGGTTCAAAAAACAAATCTGGTGTGACTGGCGCACTAGCACACAACTTTCTCTTACCTTCGGTAATCGAAAGTTGTCTTCTGTTTTTTGCTTGTCACCCCAGATTTTTTGTGTCGACATATATTTCAATTTTTCAATCAACTCGTATCAGGCAATAAAAAAATGCAACTCTCTTAATTTTATGTATATGGGCCTAAAATACCGTGAAGGGTCCCTCCATCTGTTTATCCAGTTCCATCTAAGATCTCTTTAAGAAAAAAAAAAAATAAAAAATTTCTTTGTATATAATAATTTTTATTATTTTTCATTTGCGAGATTTAATCAATTTTAAGCGGCTTTAATTTTTTATAAAGCCCTTAACAAAAATCAATTCTTTTTCTATTAAAAATTTTTGAATTTTCTCAAATTTTTTGGGTTTTATTTAATTTTTTTTTTTTTTAAGCTAGAGAAAAATTATTATATTTTTACTTTCTCCTACCCTATATGAAATAATAGCAGAGAAAAAGTATTTTGTATTATAGAGCTCAAATATCTAGTCATGGCTTGTGTCCAATGGGGGGGGTTTGAACCCTCCAAACCCCCCCCCCCCCCGTGGCTACGCCTATGCATATATACATAGGTAAGCAGAAAGTAATATTTGAAAATATATATCTCTGAGTGAGCTGTGAAGTGGCCAACACCTCAGAAGTCTTAGATTTTTGTTAATATCTTATTGAGATTATAAAAAGAATATATATTTTACTTTCTCATACCTATGTATATATGTAATATATATATAGAGAGAGAAAGTATTGGATTCATGTCAAAAATTCGATGTCGAGATTTTGATGGATCTTCACGTTTTGAGGTCCCCTGAATCCAAAAAAGTGGTTTTCGCGACATGGTCTGTCTGTGTGTGTGTCTGTGTGTGTGTGTCTGTCTGTGTGTGTGTGTGTCTGTGAACAAAATATCTCAAGAACGAAAAGAGCTAGGAAGTTGAAATTTTAAAGATTTAAGTTAGGCACCCCCATGGGACGTGACACAGAAAGCTTTTGAACAAAATCGACCAAAAAGTACTAGCACTTTACTGATTGACTTTTTCAGTTTTTTTCGATTTTCTCAAAATTTGCTCCAACGATTTTTTTTAAATTCAAAAAATCAATTATTTTTTAGATTCTCTATAAATGTATATTCTCATTTTGTGATTGAAATCTTCTGAAGACCACTTTTACTCTTGTACTCCATAGAAAAGATAGGAGAAATGGTTGCCATGGTATCAAATATAAATATTTTACATAATAAATTTTACATCTTGAATTCAATTGTACCCTACTGTCGGAAACTAAATACATGTAGACACAAAAAATCTGGTGTGACAAGCACAGTACACAACTTTCGATTACCGAAGGTAAGAGAAAGTTAAATGTGCTGATGTGCCAGTCACACCAGATTTTTGTATTTACTCTCACATACATTGGGCTGATTGGATCTATTCCTAAACCATTATATTTATATTTTTAATTCTATCAATGCATATATGAACCCAGAATTTTATATATGCAAAGAATTAAAAACAATAGCAGTTATAAAATTTAGAAAAAATATTTTTCTTCCTCTAGTATTATGGATCTTCCCAGATAAGAAAATATTTTACAAATAGCTGATTTATTCTTCAATCCGACAGGTATTCAATCCGAGTATTGATAGACGGAGAAAAAAAAAGAAGAAAATAATATATATATAACTTTGTAAATGATGAGATAATTTTCTCCAGAAATTATCTCTAGCACGAAAATAAATAATAGTATTATTGAAAGTATATGAATTATGATGTGCTTTTTTGTTATCTTTTTGATTTATTTCCTATTTTCAACAATACACACACAGATGTAGATATATATATATATATATATATAAATAGAGCATGAATGTATGACTTGGCCAATTGCGTGAACCGTCTGCTCTCTTTCTCTCTCCTCTTAAAGGCAGGGAGAGAACTAATGGCAAGGAAAACACCCCTCTGAAGGCGCGATAAAGGGTTGAAACACCCTCCCAATTGGATCGAACTCACTGTTTTTTTTTCTTTCGAATTACCCTCCGCCCTTTGCGTCGACGACAGTGGTCGCAAAGAAACAAGTCCTTTTACCCACAACGTAACACGAATCAATGCGTTTGCGGAAAAGTTAAACTTTCTAACTAAATGGTCTAGAAATCTAATTGATTATCTCTGGACGTATACGATTATAATCGTTCATCTATAGAGGTGTCTTCCACTAACCACATGAGAAAGGAATTTATTAACCCCCATTAAATTTCATATTATGTGCCAAAGTCACACTGGAAAATTTCATTAAACGAAATCTATTTTACAGATTAATAAAAGATGATTGAATCAAATTGATGAATTAAAAAATTATTAATTTTTTATTTAATTTCATAATATCAAAACGTTGTTTTAACAAAATAAAATGGTGGTTGCAGTTCAAAAATCAATATATAAAGAAAATAGTGTTTTCTTTCTTGGACTAAAAGTGACATATGGTATGTACAGTGAGGGACAATATTAAGTCGCACCCATGCGTTTTCTACTTGTGATTATTTTATTGTTTTTAAAAAAATATTATATAATTTTTAATGGAAACTCTTCATGGTTCAAACCTAGAAAATTTCCATTAAAGATTTTCATTTTCTTTTATAAAAACAATGAAATAATCACAAGTTGAAAACACATGGGTGGATCATTAAAAACTACATAAATGTTTGACCCCTCACTGTACAGGTGAAAAACAATATTAAATGCCACCCAAGCGTTTTCTACTTGTGATTATTTCATTGTTTCCTAAAAAAATATATATTTTTAATCGAAAAAAGAAATAATCACAAGTAGAAAACGCTGGGGTGGGATTTAATATTGTTCCTCGCTGTACTGCAGTATAATTATCTGTTTTTAATAATTATACTAAAGTACATATCACCTGTCACTTTTTGTCCCAGAAAGAAAACACTAGTTTCTTTATATAGTGTAACAAAATTAATGAGAGTAAATTATCAAAAAAAATTTGTAAAAACATTAATTTAATAAATAATACATTTTTATTTGGGTCATAGAAAAAATTATAAAATTAATTTACTCGCAAAAAGAATTGACATTTTTCTCTTTTATGGGTTTTATTGTATAAATTTATTTTGCATACTGGAAGTTAGACAAACCGAATGACCAACTCATTAATGGATTATTTACTTCACAGGCAGATTTATTAATATCTAAGAAAATGTATTATTCTGCACAAGATGAGTGTTGGTCATTTGAATTTCCAAAGTTTTAGTAAACAATTTATGTAACTCATAATAAAAAAAATAAGAACTTTTAAGAAATTTGAATGATGGTTACAAAAAAATATAAGATATGCCATAGTAAAAAGAGGCATCTTAGGTGTGGTATAGATGGCGCCACAAGTGCCAGATGTGCTCGAGAGGAGAGCCTTGACCTAAGTCAACCAAATACAATATTTTAGAATATAATTTTTTTTTTTAATGTAACTGAAGGAGAAAACCTACTATTAAGACAATAAATACGAAGGCTATGCAATTTGGTTGCCTAAGTTCAAGGTTCCATTCTAGAGCACATCAGGCGCTTGTGGCGTCGACTGTACTCACGATGTCACCGCTAGAGGTGTTTGATTATGGAAAAAAATAAGATTATTCCGATTAAACGATTATTGGGTCCGCACAGACGAAAAAATAATCGATTATGAAAAAAATAATCGATTATGCCTTTTTTTCACTAGGAAAATTTTTTACCTTTCCCGTGAAAGTCATTTAACCTTTGTTTTAGCGAAACGAAATTTTTTTCATTCAGTGGAAAATTTTTCCCCCTTCGATAAAAAAAAATAAAAAAGTTGAGTAGCTGTTTATATAATTGGATGGCGATATAGAGAAATTTACCTTCGGGTTAAATTTTATTACTCATCTGAATATTGTTATTTTATGCGAATAATTTTTGTCTAATTCTTCATCAAGTTTGGCCTAACAATGTTTATTCAATATAATGGGTAGACAGACGCTTTCAATGAGTTTCAGTTACAGAGTTAATTAAATTCCCCCCGTTTGAGGGTCCTGTATCGCAATCTAATTTTATAAAAAAAAAAAAAAAAAAAAAAAAAAACTATTCTAAATCATTTTCAAGATCTCTTATTTATGTTTCAAGCATAATAAATAATAAGATATGATAACAAATTCGATCATTAAAGAATTTTCTAACCAACCCCTTCTCCCCCCCCCCTCTCTTCCATATTTCCAAGTTTTTCTTTAATCTAGATGAGTGTTATTTTAATAATAAAATTCAAAGTATGATATTTATCTTTGGGCATTATTCAAATCTCGTTATAATAAATTAAAACTTCAATAGATTAAAAAACAAAAAAATATTTACATAATTTTTTCATTTGAATAGAAAGGTACAAATAAAAATAAGAAGCTTTGCATTAATTAATTTTTTATTTGTTCATTATTTAATTTTTTTTTTTTTTTATTCAGAATGTTTTTAACAAGTTTTAAGCTTTTAATCAATACACTTACTTTAATTTAATGTTTATTAATGTATTAATAGATTTTTTTTTTCAATCCCTTTTTTTTTTGTAATATTATGATTTATCAGGACATTATATGTATTTTATTTTAATCCACAAAAGATTAAATAAAATATGGAGAGTATAAAAGAGAGAACAAATGAAAGGTTGATGATTCAATTTTATTATTTATCCTCTTATTATTTCGCATATAAAAAATTATGTTATTATTAAAATATTATATAGTGATATAATGGCAGCTATATATCTGCTAGAGAAAGAATAAGGCCATATTTAATTTTATTTATTTTTTTATTCAATTGAATTGTAAAAGGATAAATACAAAAAGAAACGTTGAATAGAACAATGGTGGAGACTCATAACCCCAGAGAACAATTAATGGAAAAAAGTCTGGCAGAAGGAACTTTTGAAAAAGACTGACCTCACCTCAAAAAATAATCGTAGCCGTATATGTGCTAGAAGTAACGAAAACCTATTTGTTGGCAACGTATATCCGTCATGTGAACGCACCATAAATTAATTGAACTGTTAAATTTGATTGAAATTTTGTTTGTGTTAAAAAAAAAAATTTTCTTTTTTCCTTAGTCAATTAATCTAATGGTGTGCTCACAAGAAGGACGGACGTATCCAATATACCGGTATATATATATATCCAGAGATTTTTGCTTCTAGTATTACCATAAATCTATCAGGCTGAATGACTTGGTATATAATAACCTATCCCCAATTTTATTATTATTACTATTATAATATTTGAGCCCTCAGGCTTGGTGTACTAGTATAATAAAATTGGGGATAGGTTATTATATACCAAGTCATTCAGCCTGATAGATTTATGGTAATAAAGAATGCCCTTAAAAAATAATCGATTATTTTAAAAAAATAAACGATTAATCGATTTCGAGGTCAAATGATTTTTGTTAGAGGGAAAATGGAAATTTTACCAGAGAGAAAAAAAGGTATAATCGATTATTTTGTATCATAATCGATTATTTTTCCATAATCAAATATTCATTAATCGGAAAATCGATTATTTTCCATTTTTCCATAATCGAACACCTCTAGTCACGAGAAGTATATAGCCTATATTATAGCATTTAAAAAATTTTCCCCTGAATACCCTTCAGTCAATATGTAATATTTGTTTCTATTTGAATTCAATTTGAAATTAAATTAAAATAAAAATTATATATATTTTTCAGTTATTATAATCGAAATTGAAAGAATCCTTTTGAAATTTATTAATATATTTGACCGAGTATTTTGTATATGTGTGTATGTGCGTGCGTGTGTGTTTATTTGGAGTTGTGGGTGTTTTCATTTGTCACTACATGCACACCCCTTTTTATCGCAGGTAATAAATGACCCGGAGAGACAAGAGAGGGAGAGAGAAAGGCTTAAAAAGGAGACAAGTGGGACGCGTGATGACAATCAAGTGTGTGGTGAAATAGGTGGGACCCACAGATGACGCACTCAGCACGCTTTTTGTATTGGAGAAATATAAAATGAGTTTTGACCCCCTTCCCACCCCTTCAACCTTCTTAAAAGGTGAAATAGTCTAACAGCTAACCATCAGTCTTCCTCAGGTGAAAAGAAAAGGACAGACGACGTTTTAAAACAATTCTCGAAATGTCCCAAAATCCCTTTAATTTGGTTTTTATTTTAATTGTAGCTTTAAAAAAATAAATAAATAAATAAAATAGCACTCTGTTTAAATGAGAAAAAAATACTAAGGGAAGGTTAATGAATTAAAAAAATATCTGACCTCTTTCCATTTTCGGTAATGGAAAGTGGGTGCTATACCAGATTTTTTTGTAATGGTTCCAAAATTATCGACCTTATTGCAATGATCGCTTAACAAATTTTTTTTTTATAATTTCAAAACTTGGAAAACAATTAACGTTACCGGTACATATCTACTATAGATATATGAAATAATGTCAATTCAACATGACGCTCATTATGTTCTTAATGTTGGAATATATTAAAACACCGATAACCGCAAAATTATAGCCCAACTTAGTTTGCTAATTAATTAATTTAATGGAAGAAAATTTATCTCTGCCATGTAACTAAAATTAAAAAAAAAAAAAGTTTTGATTAAAATTTATAAAAAAAAGGTTTTCAGAATGAGATGAAAAAATAGAAAATCATTTTGTTTTTTAAATTAAAATTATTGATCAAAAATTTTACAAAAATAGTACCAGGGGTATATCACAGAAACAGAGCTTGTGATATATTGATTGCAAAGTTAAAGGAAGCACAACAAGAACTAATTTACTTCCAAAACTTCCTATACAATATAAACTCTGTTTCATACTGTTTATGAATATATTGAAGTTCAATTTGTTCCACCTAACAAATTTCTTTATATTTTATTATTATTTTTTTTTTTTTAATTTTTACTATTTAGTTGATTACTTTTAAATTATTTATTAGTATGATTTTATATCTTCATAAATTTTAATGTTTAGCGATTTCAAACCAGAATTTATAATTTAGATTTATAATTTTGATATTTCAATTTCCTTATAATATTTATTCCTTATAGTGAGTTATTTGAAGTTTAACAATTTCAACTTTCCCGTACTTTTAATTTCAATTTCACACAAAAAATGTTTAATTGTAATTTGTTCATAACTTTATATTATTTTTTTCATATCTGATATTAATTAAATCACGAATATATAAATATTAATTCATATTTTTTATCATCGACATATGTATTGCGACTAACGTACAGGATTTAGGCAACCCAAATGGCAGAAACCTGTATCGGGCAGATTCTTGTCAAAACAGAACTTTTTTCACAAAAATTCCAATCTATTTTCAAGTTATATCAAAATAAAAATTATTCTCTTATCAGATAACAATAACTTGATTTCGTTTTCGAATGAAATTCGTAGGAATGCCCAATGCAGGCGTGTGCCATTTGTGTTGCATAAATCTTGTGCGTTAGTCTCAATACATATGCCGATGTTGGTACAGTAAGGGACAATATTAAGTCCCACTCATGCATATTCTACTTGTGATTATTTCATTGTTTTTATTAAAGAATATGAAAATCTTTATTGAAAATTTTCTAAGTTTGAACCATTAAAGTTTCCATTAAAAAATAATAAATATTCTTTTGAAACAATGAAATAATCACAAGTAGAAAACGCAGAGTGGGACTTAATATTGTCCCTCACTGTACTTTGTTTGTAGTTTCGATAGGATAACAAAATTTTTTTTAATAATCTATTTGGTCAAATTCAAACAATTTCCAGTTCCAACAAATAATGAAAAAAAAAGTTGCGAGAAAATATTTTTCATACGAGTATAAAGTTTGGATTAGGCTGAATGTACACCAATTGAGCAAAACGCTCTTGGACAAAGCGATTTGTTCAAGAGCAAAACGTTTTGCTCAATGCCAACGCACACAAGATTAGGCAAAATGTTTTGTCTAATGCCAACGCACACCCGATTGAGCAAAACGTTCAATGACAAAACTCGAAAACGTTTGGTGTGCGTTCAGCCTTACTCCATAAACAAACAGTTAAAAAATTTTGACAAACAAATACGGTGAAATCATGGGTCAGTCACACCCCCAAGTCGAGAGATATTTGCAACATCAATATTGATAAACTTAAAAGTGAAGAGATGCAGATTCAGATATCAAACAATCCTATTCAAATTCACGTTTTCGTTTAAAATTACACATAATTAGGCCTCAGATGTCGAAAAGAATTCTCCTTTGACAATCAAACTCTACCTACGCAACAAAATATATTATCAACAAAATTTTTTTTTAATAATTGCTTTTCCTCTGACATTTTCTTTCTCCCGAATGAATAACTTCATAAAAAATTTAAAAATATAATTTTATAAGAATAATATAAAACTTTTCTCTTTTTAGTAAAAAAAAAAAAAAAGAAAAATTAATTAATAAGAAAGGTTTCTAACAGAGGTCGTCAATCATTTCAGAAATTATATAGACGTATATGTAAAGCTAGCTAGCTATATCAGAGAAGTTTTAACATAATTTATTACAGTTTTAAACTTTAAGCAACTTTTATTAATATCATAATCAGAGATATTATAATATCGATTGATTCAATTTTTAAAGCACCGTATTATGACAAATGTTAAATATTAAAAAGTTAATAGGTGGATATATTGAAAATTCGAGGGGCGAAGACGAGGACGGGGGGGGGGGGGGGGACAAGCTAAGCTAAGTATAATTGCAATAATTTTATATTTAGATACAATTTTCTCAAAAGCAACACTACATCTATACTATTATATAAAAGATAAACAGGTCTATCTATTCTCCATAAACAGGTGTTAAAATTTAACATCATAAATTGGGTGTTAAAAAGTAAAGTAATAACATAAGCGTTTAAAAATGCATGCTATTTTCTAAACCAAGGTTTAACAGCGACGTTAACATGTTGCTTTTATCTCATATCATAACTAATTTTAAATTAATTTTAAGCTGGTAACCGTTGGCTCTAGTTGAAACATTATGCTTTAATAGGAGAATTAAATTCACAAGGTTTTCTGTTTCAATAATATATTAATTCATATCATAACCTTACTTTTTAGTTTAAAGACGCGTTTTATGAATTTAATACGGCGTTAAAATATTAAAAGCACCCTCTGGGCATGACATTAATTTGTAACACTATTGTAACACTATTGACTAAATGTTAACGTTTTGGCGTTCAAGTTCCTTACAGAATAGTAATTTGAGTCAAAGCGGTGTTAAAATAATTTAACGCTGATTTCAGATGTTAAAAGTTAATGTTTTTGATTATAGAATAGACCTGAATGCCTGTCTGTTTTCATTAAGTTTTTTTACTTTCTCTTACCTATGTATATATGTAATATATATATAGAGAGAAAGTATTGGATTCATGTCAAAAATTCGATGTCGAGATTTTGATGGATCTTCACGTTTTGAGGTCCCCTGAATCCAAAAAAGTGGTTTTCGCGACATGGTCTGTCTGTGGGTGGGTGGGTGTGTGGGTGGGTGTGTGGGTGGGTGTGTGGGTGTGTGTGTGTTCAATTTTAAGCATGAAGGAATTGAGCTATGAGGTTGAAATTTTATATTTAATTTAAACACCCCCGGGACCGGAAAAATAAGCTTTTAATCCAAATCGGCCAAAGAGTACTAGTACTTTACTGATGTACTTTTTCAGTTTTTTTCGATTTTCTCAAAATTTGCTCCAACGATTTTTTTTAAAATTCATATATCAACTATTTTTTAGATGCTCTTTAAAATGTATATTCTCATTTTGCGATTGAAATCTTCTGAAGACCACTTTACTCTTGTATTTCATAGGGAAGATAGGAGAAATGGTTGCCATGGTAACAAAATATAAATATTTTCCCATACTTATAAATTTTACATCTTGAATTCATATGTTCCGTACTGTCGGGAACTAAATATATCTCGACACAAAAAATCTGGTGTGACAAGCACAGTACACAACTTTCGATTACCGAAGGTAAGAGAAAGTTGTGTGCTGTGCGCCAGTCACACCAGATTTTTTAATGGGTAGGGAATTTTCAGGTGTGGTTTTTGGCTATCATCATGTCAAATAAGGGGTAGGGTACCCCCCTTGTCAGAGGCTCACAAAACTCTCACAGGAAAGCATTGGAAAACAAGTTCTGACTCGCTTTACGAAAAATATATTCAAATCTTCCAAATGAAAAATAAAAATTCTTCCTCCCACCTAAAATTCTACATTTCAAAAAGTTTTTTCGTCTTTTCCCCCACCCCCCCCCCGCCCCATCGGTAAAATTTATTTTTCACTCGATTTTAATAAGATTTGAAATGACGAGGGTTTAAATAATTGAAAAATAGTATTCCAGACCTCAGAAAGTTCTATCGGCGCTAACCCACCCCTATAATTTATTTTTAACAGAAATTTTTGATTTAATATTCTTATATTATGGTACAAATACATTTATCTGAACAACTGTTAGTCATATCCTGAGACGCCGCCCGCCAGGGCCTAGCGGGGTAGAGTTCCCGAAGGCAACACTACCGCAGCTAGAGTATTTATAATCAAATGAAGATAATGATGCTGATATAATTAAAGTGAAAATTTGTTATTAATTTAAAAACAACTTGAATATGTAAAATTTCCCTTTGTATTATACCAACAAATCATCATCATCATCATCAGCAGTGGGTAATAATCATTTCCTGTATTCGATTACCATTTTCTATTTCAAATATCAAAACAAAAACAACAAAAAAAAAGGTCTATGAAATTATGTTTGTTTCTCGTTTCCGTTTGTTGCTGGTTAATTGCAACCTTTCGCTTCCCGGTGCTATCATAATTGAACTGGGCTCTCTCCCAATGAATGACATCCGAGAGGTGTTGTTGTCGGATAATTAAAACAAACCCACCGACCCAATACAACGACGCCATGTTTTAGGCTACCTCTACTGCTTTTTTATACGCCCCCTGTACCTTCTATTCCAATATCATGGTGTGTATTTATAATTTACAATGGTTCTCATCCTATCAAGTTTTTTGTCAAAGGATTATTAATTAAAAAAAAAAAATGGTGAACAATCTGATAGACCAGAGATATTGTGTTTTGGGATAACAGACTTTTTTTTATGAATTTATATCTACTTGATTTAAATATATTTATGGTATAAGTAAAATTTTGTGTAAACAAACTTAAATATAAAATTTCAACTTCCTAGCTCTTTTTGTTTTGAGATATTTTGTTCACAGACACACAGACAGGCCATGTTGCCAAAAAGACTTTTTTGGATTCAGTGGCCTCAAAACGTGTATTTCCATCAAAATATCGACATCAAATTTTTGATAGGAATCCAATACTTTCCCTTATATATTAAAAGTGCACGTTGAGATTTCAAAAATATTTAGATATTTCAATTACTAATGTAATGAATAGTATTTTAAACAAAAAGGGATTGCAATTGATAAAAAATTTCCATTTGACGACGTTTCGGACGATAGTTACATCCTTTCTCAGGACATTTATTTGTCAAATATAAAAGGGTAGGCCTATATAATTAGAAAGAAAAATAAAATAGTTTATATTAAGTAATAATTTCTCTTCTTTTTATGATAATACAACCATCTGTTTGTGAAATATAAATAAATGTTCTGCGGAAGGCCCTTCTGGGGCCTAAACGATAATTAAATGAAAATTAAATAAGAAAACTTATTGATTTGATTAAAAAAAAAAAGCTAATCCGCCTCCCCCCTCCGGAGGTTACCAAGATCGTCCTTCGGTCATGTTTATTATTGTTTTATTGGACATATTATATTCATAAAAAATAAATATAAAAATCCTCTTGAATTAAAAAACCTTTTGTTTATCTAATTTTTGAAGAAATTTTATATTTCTTTTCAATTAAAAAATTTGTAGTATATTTTATAGAAAAAAAAAAATGATTTTTTTTTTTTTAATTTTCCACCCTTAAAATTTGTGAGCCATTAGCATTTTAATCGAACTGCTCCAGCTACGCAGCAAATGTTAAAAAATTATTTATCCAACATAATGACAAAAATCAAAATAAAAAATTAAAATTGGCTATTTGATAAAAAATTTTCACCTGCGGACAGGCATAATTTAACATAAAAAATTTAAAAATTGTGAATTTCTATGAAGAGAGAGAGATAAATAGTTGAGCAACAAAGAAGTGTGTGTGTGTGTGTAAGTGAAAGCAAATAAATGAGATAAATTAAAAAATTTTTATTAGTTTATGGAAGCATTCTAATGAAAAAAAAAATAAATTTTAAGTTCGAATAATTTTTTTTCTATGTTTTAATAAAATTGTTTAGGTATCAAAATAAGTTTAGGTCATCCTTAATATAAATTTTTCTAATTTAATTTAATGTGCCGACCCCGCACTGGAGGACTAATAAGGCGAGAAGAGAAATTATTTTAATAAAAACAATAAATACGACTGACAACGCCTTTTCAGGTATGAGATTTTTAATCTTTGCTCCCAAAGTCAAATGAAATTTTCAATAAGAAAAAATTTATTTTTTTTTTAATCAACAATTCAGCCTTCTACTAATATTAATAAAAATGATGGGATTTCTTTTGCTAATATTACATCGGTAAAAAAAAAATAGTTTCCTTGGAGAAAACTATAAGTAATTTAAAAAAAAAATTAATTTTGTTGGCTAACAAGAATAGGCGAGAGAGAGAGTGTATTAATTGTCTATTGAGCTACTATTTTTCCCTCTCACTTAATATAAATTCTCTTAATCCGTTGTTAAAATACCTTAAAATAAAAGCCGAGGAATCATAATGGCGAGGAAATGTGGATAAATCGGTAGATTAAGGCGTAGATCAGGAACACAAGCGGTGATTTGGATGGCGTGGGTGGTGGCGTCGTTTCAAGGACACATGAATAAGGTTTAGCTCTTGATTGTTCAAAGCCAAGATGGCTACTGAAGGGAGAGCGAGCAGGCAGGCGAAGATGAAGAACGAGAAGACGCGCTCTGATTGGCTGGCCGCTCAGCCAATCAGAGTTGAGAAGCGGTGCACTGACTAAATATTCTGATGTAATAATTATATGATGTCATAATAAAATTAATTTAAATACGAAAAATTAAATCTAATATATTTTATAAATAAAATAAGTAATAAATAAAAAAAAAGACACATTACATAACAAATTTATCGCGATATTTTAAGAGTAAATTAGATTATTGAATTATAAATTTACAAGTGGCTTCGCCCCCTGGACCCCCTTACTCGTCTTCTGCTCACTGTTTGGAAATTTTGCAATTGGTCGAACAGATAGAAAGTCAGTGGCTAGCGCTTTATATATAGTAATAATAATGATATTTTTCAAAGTTACCGTTTGTTAAAAACCATTGATATCCTGAGAAGTAATTTTACCTTGACTAGAAAACAGACACCGTACGAAAATTATAACTCACCTGAAACAAAAGAGAAAAATAAATTTTAGTATTAAAGCATTATTAATACATACATTAATTAAGACTATTTAACTATAGAGTTAACCAGGGCCCCATTAAATATTCTTAAGGGTCCGCAAGCAGAAAGAACAATTACTGTTGAATTATATACATTTACGATATTTTCCAAAAACAGGCGATTTCACGTTAATATTTATTTTAAATAAATTATTATACAGTGTTACCTCTAGATACGAGTTTAATTCATTCCGTAACCTTGCTCGTATGTAAATTTTCTCGTATCTCAAAGTAATTTAAATTATGTCATTAAATAGCTCCGATGCACGACCAGTTGCAACTTTTTCGCAGCTGGCCGTTCCTCGTAACTCAAATTTCGGTCGTATTTCAAAACAAAACTTTGCTCGCTCGACAGCTCGAAATCTCAAACTCGTATGTTAGGGCACTCGTATCTCGAGGTACCACTGTACTAAAGGGATTTATTATTTATCTATGGGTCTACTGTATTTAATTAGACCTATTAGAATTATACCAAGTGTACAGTGAGCGCCACAATTAAGTCCCACCTGGGAGTAGAGACCTTAAATATATGGCATTGTATATTGTGTAGAGTCATATAATTTTAAATTTGAAAAAGTAAAATAAAATCATCTGTACCAGATTTTATTTTACCTTTTCGGTCATTAAAATTATTTCTCTATATTACATATAGGCCTAATTAAGGCTCTAACTCTCAGATGGGGACTTAATTGTGGCGCTCACTGTACATAGGCGTAGCCACGGGGGGGGGGTTAGGGTTCAAACCCCTCCTATGGGACCCAAGCCATGACTAGATATTTAAGCTCTACAATACAAATTATATTTCATATAGAATAAGAGAAAGTATAATATAATAATTTACTCTAACTAAAAAAAAAAAAAGAAATACCCTAAAATAATCTCAAATTTTTCCCCCATCAAAAAGTTCTGCCTGTGTGGTTCAATTTTTAGGGCAAAATGAAAATATACTTTTCAAAGAAAACTTAAAAAAATAATTGATTTTTTAATCAAAATCGTTAGAGCGAATTTTGAGAAGATCGAAAAAAAAGCTGAAAAAGTACATCAGTAAATTACTAGTACTAGTACTAGTACTAGTACCCCATAGCATCCTGGAAGAACCACGGTTGACTGAATGGTTTATCAGCATATAAATAATTGTCATCACTTAGTAAGTAAGTCGGTCAGTCAGTCAGCGACAACTCTCTTTATATATGAACCGTTTATTTATAAGTGGTGTAAGTCCATTTAAAAAAAAAAAATGAAATATCGCATAATTTATGCTTAAATTAATGTAAATTTTCTATGTATAACTAGCTAGTGGTAAATTTCTTTAAAAATTTCCATGTTTTGTACAATTGAAAATTGGTCGGTAAATAGATTTTTTAATAAACAGATATGTTAACCTTTCATTTTCTCGAAACAATAGAAAATGGACTTGCACCACTTTCAAAATAAACGGTCCATATATAGAGATGATATAGGCCTACAATAAGATTCCTTCATTTTTTCAGAATATATTTCCCCATGAGCCTTTATTAATTTTATAAAATGTAAAAATAATTTCATTTCTAATTAAAAAAAAAATAATAAAATAATAATAATAAAGTTAGTTTTTTTTCTTTAAGTCAAATCGAAATAAAGGATTTTTTTTTCTTTTTGT
This sequence comes from Euborellia annulipes, assembly GCA_023213315.1. NCBI lineage: Eukaryota > Metazoa > Arthropoda > Insecta > Dermaptera > Anisolabididae > Euborellia > Euborellia annulipes. Next base: position 12,784 of record JAKCPI010031781.1, on the reverse strand, counting down.
ATATCGAAAATTGGAAAAATATAATAAAGGGAGAAAGAGAAAGAAGCATTCCTAAAATTCCTACACCTCCATCTCAACAACAACAACAACAAGCGAGACATCAATGCCTGAGCTGTACGTTCTCTACGCAAGCGTTGAGCAAAGAGGGAAGAGAGATCAAGGATCAAGTTCATATTTCATAGAGCGATAAACTCCACTCGGAATTTTACTACATATATACGTTGTATTCCGTGTGGAATATACACGCTACGCTTCTATATATTTATTTATTTATCAAGTCTTCTAGAATAATATCAACCTGGCGAGGAGAAGAAAAAAAAAATATTGAATTTTTTAAAAGACTTTTTGCTTGGACTAAATCGATCAAACATTTTTTTTTTTAAATAAATAAATAATGGAAATATTGTAAAATATACTGAAAAATAGATGATGTGAATGACAAGTACCTTTTCTGCTGATCAAATATTAATAGTTCCAATGGAAGGTTAAATGAAAAATTTTAATAATAAAGAGCAAATTTTTCTCTCTTACCTATTTATGTTAATATATAGCTTTCATGTCAAAGATTTTGATGGAAATACACGTTTTGAGTGAAAAAGAATGTCCCGCAAAAGGGTTCAAAATAAAGCATGAAGGGAAATAGCTTCGAGAGTGAAATTTTATATTTAAGTTTTGTACTCTACTGAGGCGCGAAAATTGGCTTTTAAATAAAATCGGACAAAAAGTACTAGTACTTTACTGATGTACTTTTTCAGTTTTTTTTTTCAATTTTCTCAAAATTCTCTTCAACGTTTTTGATTAAAATTCATAAATATATTATTTTTTAGATGCTCTTTAAAATGTATATTCTCATTTTGTCATTGAAATCTTCTGAAGATCACTTTACTCTTGTACTTCATAGAGAAGATAGGAGAAATGGTTGCCATGGTTACAAAATATAAATATTTTCCCATGTTTATAAATAAATTCTAATATATCGGCAGAAACTAAATATATGTCGACACAAAAAAATCTGGTGTGAGAAGCACAGAACCCAACTTTCGATTACCGAAGATAAGAGAAAGGTGTGTGCTGTGCGACAGTCACACCAGATTTTTTTTAAATAAGATATTTTCATCTTTTTCTTAATGATAAATTTATAGCCAGTTCATTATTTCTAATAAATTTCAAAATCTCTTTTAGTAATATATGTTAATTAGATTCAAATTAGACTTTCTAAGGCTTATGTCATAACATGTTTCCATATTTAATTATTATACGAGCAGAACATATTTTTTAGAATGAGAGAAGAGAGGAGAGGTGGAATATAAAACAAATGAAGTGTAAAATAAAACCAAGTTAAATTAATTAATTTAATAAATTAATATTTTCCTATAACACATTGAATCCGAATAGGCTTCTAAGAAAAATTCAGTATTAAGGCGGCTACATACGTAACTGCAAACTTGACAAGCAGGCATGTCCAATCTTTTTGTACAAGCAATATGTAGCGTCTATAGGAGAATTTTGCGCAAGCATTTTAATTGTGCAAGCCGCTTGATGATTAAATTAATTTTAATGATGCACAAGCATATTTGCGCAAGCTAATTTATAGACGTCTTGACATTTGCTATTTATTTAATATACGTATATTATTTCATTTAATATTTCAATTTAAATATTAATATTTATTGTGTCTTTATTTAAAGCAAGTGAGTATTTCTTCTTATTTTCGAATAAATAACTTTCCGAGTTTAACATTTTTAGGTTAATATTCGGCATAAGCTGTTTCTTGCACAAGTATGCTTGTGCCGGAGGGAATTTGTGCATGCTGGTACACAAAAAGATTGCACATGCATGCTTGTCAAGTTAGAGGTTACGTGTGTAGCCGCCTTTAGCCACAAGACAAGCTTGATGAAATAAGCAATAGCACAGGAGATATAAACAAGATATTGATAAAAGGAAATTGAAAGATTGATCATCGTAATGATGAGAACTTAAAAAAAAAAAATATTTCCTTATCACTTGATTAAACTTCTTTTATTCGATAATTTTTTTTTTTTTTTTTTCGATATAAGAAAATTGAGATTTAATAAATGAACTCCGACAAGGTAGTAGTAATATTTTCACACAAAAAAAGTTTTGACAAAACTTTCAATAAGCAATTAAAGAAAACATTAATTTTTTTTTCTTTCTATTTAACAAGGTAATTAATGATCTCACCTTTCTTTAACTTTTGTTATTTTCTCAATTTTTCAACCAGACCGAAAAAAAGGGAAAGAGCGAGATAAAGAAAGATGTGGTTAGGGGTGAGGGGGGATCGATTAAGTCTCAGTGGTTAATCTCCGGACTTATGTTGCTTTTGAAAACAAACCCCCGTCGAGAAGAGAAGAAAGAAATCATTTGGAAAATAAATAATAAATACCCAACCGAGATTAGATAAGACAAAGAAAAGTTGACAATATATTTAAGTACTGTATTAACTTTTCATTTTACATTAAAAAAAAAAAAATAATAATAAATTGGTGTGAGTTACTGAACATAACACAACTTATCTTTGGTTGTGTCCTGCGGTTTCACACTCAATTATATGAGAGAATTAGTCAAGGATCCCAGGCCCATTTTTACAAGTTATTATCAATACTATCAAGCTAATTTTCCGTAAGTAGCTTCATTTTGAAGAGGCGACCAATTTTTTTTCTCTTACAACACTTCTTGATTGTGGTAGCTAACAGGAGTAGCAGGGATAATATTTCAATTTGACGATTCTCAAAAATTTATTATTATTTATGGGTTTTTTGATTAAATCTTAAGAAAATTATTAAGATTATTGAAAATAAAATATTTGTTCCCTGGGATCCTGGACTAAATATGCAAAAAAATGATTATTAATCAAAATCGTAAAAGCCGATTTTGAGAAAATTAAAAAAAAAAACATGAAAAAATAGATTAGTAAAGTATTATACAGTACAATAACACTTTGGCGGATTTTATTTAAAAGTATAGTGTTATATCAAATTTCATAGAGGTAGGTCTTCTTGAGATATTTTCTTTACAGACAGAACATTTTGCGGGACCAACTTTTTTCTAATCATGGATCTCAAAACGTGTATTTCCACCAAAAACGAATTTTCGACATGATCGCAATAGATTCTATAATAGGTAAAGAAAAGTAAAACAGTCAATCACAACAATTTGAAACATCTAACCTAGTGTATAACTTAAATTCCCTTATACAAATTTTCTATGTAAAATTATTTCTATCTGGTTATAACCCAATGGTAATGCTAGAAAAATATTTAAAAAAAACGGGTCTCCAGCTGCATAATACGCCGACAATAGATTAAAGAGGTGAAATTTGCTGTAATTTAGCAAACAAAACAAATTACAACTCTATACTCAAGAAAAACAAATTTCAAAAAGTGAAGCTATCAAAGAAAATGAAATAATAATTAGACAATCCCTCAATTATTACTATTTCATATTTTGACATGTTTATATTTTACTGCTTTTATTATTAATATTAAAAACTCATGCCCCCCCCCCCACCACCACTAGCCCTCTCTTTATGTCTGTATTTTTAACGAAGGAAATTAATACCATACATCACGCTTCGACAAGTAATATGAGTGAACCAGCCGAGAGACGGGGAGGGGGGATGTTTAGTGAAATACGTATTTGTTGTTGTTGTTAATAAATGGTCCTATATGTGCAAATTGGATTTACAAAACAGAGGTAGGAAAAAAAAATCCACTCTGAATATATATGTATAAAAAGTATTAGCTAGATTTTAATTTAAAGTGTAATTGATTGCGAAATGGTTGAAAGTGTGCAGGATGTGCAAAATACAATCCCCTTCTATTAATATTTCAAAATAAAAAAAAAAAAATCGGTGATAAACATTAATGTGATATTTCAAAGAGTAGCTGAGTATTTGATTTTATTTAAATTATTACTCTTTGGGCCGGTTGCACCAGTTCTAGTCAACTACCAAACTTATCCTGAAGATAGCAAATTATCAGTATAGTAAACAAGAACAAGCTTAATCTTCAAGTTCTAAAAAATGAGTTTATTTACATATAATTAACTCTGTGAGCTAACTTATAAGGAAAGTTTTGTGAAGTTAGTCACTTAATAATTAAAAAAATCTGGTGTGACTGGCGCACAGCACACAACTTTCTCTTACCCTTCGGTAAGAGAAAGTTGCGCACTGTGCTGGTCACACCAGATTTTTTGTGTCGAGATATATTTAGTTTCCGATAGCACCTTAGTTTCAAACTTGCATTTTAAATGTTGACTGCTTCAAATAAACTATGGTTATTTTTCAAAATTTTAATCTCATATTTGGACATTTTATACACAATATAGAATCGTAAATAAATACAAAATTTCATAAGAATTGGAAAAAAAATTTTTAAATGCTTAAAAAGTTTCAAAGGGGACCCCCTTTTGAATCGAAATTAACATACAAATCCCTATAGGAAATTAACATTAGGCCTATGAGAGAAGGTGGAGAGACAGGCGATAATGTTTGCAAGTGAGAGAGAGAGAGATATATATGTTTTCTCCTAAGCAATTAAAGACACAAATAAAATAAAAATAAATGGGAATTTAAATAATAATTGATTTTTAATCTAATAAAAAGAAAAAGTTTTAAATTCGGTTACCATGGCAACCAGTTCTATCTTCCCTATGAAGAACAAGAGTAAAGTGGTCTTCAGAAGATTTCAACGGCAAAATGAGAATATACATTTTAAAGAGCATCTAAAAAATAATTGATTTTTGAATTTTAAAAAAAATCCTTGGAGGGAATTTTGAGAAAATCGAAAAAAACTGAAAAAGTACATCAGTAAAGTACTAGTACTTTTTGGCCGATTTTGTTCAAAAGCTTATTTTGAGATTCTTCAAAGGTACCTAAGTTAAATATAAAATTTCAATCCGCTAGCTCAACTCCTTCATGCTAAAAATCTGTCCACACACACACACACACAGACACACATACACACACACACACACACAGACCAATTTGCGGGACCCACTTTTTTGGACTCAGGGGACCTCAAAACATGTATATCCATCAAAATCTCGACATCGAATTTTTGACATGATCGCAATACTTTCTCTCTATATATATATTACATATATACATAGGTAAGAGAAAGTAAAAAAATATATATTGGAATAGTACACAACTTTCTCTTATCTTCGGAAATAGAAAGTTAGGTTCTGTGCTGTTTTTTTTTTTTTTTTTTTTTATAAAAAACACTCACATTTTTACTTTCTCGTTTTAATTCACACAGTTTGGTATCCAAATGGCTTAAATAAAATCATCGGACTGCCTGGGGTCCGAACCCGCGACTCTTGGTATACGAGGTGAGCACGCTAACCTCAACACCAAGCCCCGAGGGCATGTTCTGTGCTTGTCAGACAATATTTTTTATCGACATATATTTAGTTTCAGTCAGTAGGCGCTACATTAGAAGGAATTCAAGAAGTAAATTTTTATAAGCATGTGAAAATATTTATATTGTGTTACCATGGCAACAATTTCTACCTTATTTCCATTGAAGTACATAAATAATTAATTGATTTATGAATTTTAATCAAAATCCTTGGAGAGAATTTTGAGAAAATCGAAATAAACTGAAAAAGTACGTTAGTAAAGTACTAGTACTTTATGGCCGTGTAAAGCTTCATGTTACGTCCCAGGAGGGGGGGGGGGTGTCTAACTTAAATATAAAATTTCAACCTCTGCTCATTTCGTTCTTGAGATATTTTGTTCACAGACAGACCATGTCGCGAAAACGACTTTTTTTGAATTCAGGGGAGCTCAAAACGTGTATATCCATCAAAATCTCACCGAATTTTTAATATGATTTCATCAATACTTTCTCTCATATATATATATATGTAAGAGAAAAGAAAAATTGCATTCATGGTGAGTTCACATGTAAAGACTAACGATATTTTTCCCATATACCAGGCAAGAAATCCCTGAAGCACCTAGTATGTTTAGTAATATTTTTTCCAGATTCGGGAATATAATACTACTATTGTATTTTGGTTTTTGACTATCACATAATCAATATATATGACACTCAAAGTCGGTTGCTTAATTAAATGCCCGAACTAATCTATTTGGTAATTATGGTGTGTTCACATGAGGGATGGACGTTTCCAACAATAATAATTTTTTATACGAATAAAGAAGTTCTTTAACTGAACGAAGCTTGTTCAAATAAAGTTGAAACAGATGATTTTCTCATTGCTCTCTAGCTTATCCCCCCTGGGTAAAAGAGAAAGCGGTTTTGTTTTTTAATTTTTTTGAATTTATCATCATATTACAAATCAATTTATTGAAAAGCATCAACAGTTTAAAATGCCGTAAAACATGTTTACAGATAATATAATAAATATTTTATATTCATGATGATTCAACTTTGAAACCTCTCCTTTTTTTTAAATCAATATTATTTTGTTTTTATTATAAAAGTATGCAAATGAATTAATAAAATATTTCATTCTAAATATAGAAAGTTGATGTTGTTGTAATAATATTATTTTTCAGGGGGGGGGGGGAGGTAGATAATAAATATCTTCTATTATAGAAAGAAAGATGTCTCACTTATTTCGAAAACAACGCTAAGTGATATCAACGCCCGTGAAGACATGGAAATCTCAAAAAAATTTCTTTAAAATAAATAAATCATCTTTGATTAAAGCAACTAAAGGGGAAAGGCTTCTTTTAGACAACAATTCCGACAGCTAAGCATTTTGGTTGCCTAAGTTCAAGGCTCCACTACCTAAATCAGTCCCTTATGGCGCCGGCTGTACACATAAGGTCCTAAGGTCCTCTCAACTTTATTTGGACGAGACTTGCTCAGATAAATAAAACAACAATCTGTACGCCTGGATGTTTTATGTGTACCTACTTTTACAGAGTTTTTTGACGAACTAATTAATGTCAAAAAAGAATCTAGTTACAAGATCCAATTAAGGATCTCAAGAAACTTAAGTACTTGTAACTTGTTAATGGGAAAGTCAAAGGAATTGAACCAGAATCATGAGAAAAAAGCAAAATAATAAATTATATTTCAATAGGTCCTGTAAAGAGGTTTTCTATATCCGCGGGGATGTGTCAATTTTACAAATTTTAATTAAATTTTCACTTTTTAAGAATATTTAAATGACAATATAGCATTTATATGGAGGTGATGGTGGGGATAAAGATTAAAGTTCTCAACTTTAGAAAAACATTTGAATATTAAAGGAGAAGAAAGTATAGAAGAAGCGACATAAAAAAGAAGAAGAAAAGGGATAAAAAGCTTTTACTAATATATTTGTTTTTGATATTGACGCCATTTTTTTTTCACCCTCGATATCCTCTCAACGAATATAATTTATAAAATTCTACCAGATTAGAAAAGTCTTGGGGAGTGGAAATAAAAAATAAAAGGAATTTATTTTTATGAGATATTTGTTTTTGAAAAGTCGAATAAAATAAAGAGTTTGGCTTTATTTTTTCCCTAGCTACAAGATCTGTATTAGTAACGTTAAAAAATTATTAATTATATTAGTAAGTCACTATTAAATTTTGTCATTCTATATCCAGATTATAAATCAGAGGCATCAAAGGTTAAGGGTTCACATTCCGACCCAGGCTAGAAATTTATTTCAATTGAATCGGGCACCAATCAATTGAAATAAGTAATGTCTAAATGGTCTCAGATGCCGAAAAAAGTCAGAGAGGTCAATCTCACGGGTCTTGGTTAAAAAATTATTATAATCACAAATTATGGTTTTACTAAATCCTCTTTTTACAATGATTTTTCAAAATGTCTTAAATCGCATTAAAAAATATGGGGAATGACTTCCCCGAGACTTTCTCGTATATTCTTTTGGAATTACGTCTGGGTGTGTGTGTGATCACGATTGCTTAAAAACCAAAGCAGCTAGATGTATGAAATATGGTATATGCTCCTTAAACTAAAATTGAAGACTTCTATCAACTTTTGGAGTAAAGTATTAATAGTAGCCACTTGACCTAATAAGTTTTTTCAGAAATTTTGAAATTTTCAATTTCTTTGTTATATTATGATAAAATACTCAATTTTAAAAAGTTTTTATTCTTTGGTATTTTCCCGAAAACTGAATAATTTTTGAAATAATCACAAAAGAAAACGACATTTTTCGTTAAATTTGGAAAAGAAAATCAAAACAAAATCACCCCCCCGGGCCCCCCCCCCCCCCCTTTTTTTAAACTTCCCATATTAAAATTAAAAAGTTTTAAATTAAGTAAGGGGTGTGGGGGGGGGGGGGAGGGAGAAGGGGGGAGTTTTTTTTTTTAAAAAAAAAAAAAAACAAAATCGTACAGGTGTCATTAAAAAACATGTAAATATAAACAAATTCATTTGTTTCACAAATTCATGAAGATGGTCCTAAACAGGACCGAAATGTCATCTCTGAGTAGGAAATAAATGAAATTACGCTCAGAAGCACTCTCTTTAATTTCTAATTCTACCCACAAAAAAAAAAAAAATGATTACGATTTGATATTGTAATAATCAAATACGACATTGTTATTTTATAATAAACAAATTCCTATGTATGATTGGTTATAATTATAAATTGAAAATTTAAAATTTATTAGAAAATATATTGTTAAATAGGTTGATCGTTAAATGGCTTCTCGTTCTCTAAGAGAGCTTATTCAAATTTTAATTGTCACAAGCATGATATTAGTTGGTTGTATCAGAGAAACACACACCTCTAAGTTAATCGAGTGATAAGAAGAGTATGTGTGTGTGAGTGTGTGTGTCTGTGGGTGGTTAGTATTAAACACTTTCCCTCGAGTGTGACCTGACCACCTCTCTTACACAACCCCTAACTCCTTCTCTCTCTCTCTCTCTCTCTCTCCCGCCTTTTCCGGTCCTGAACCTTTGCGAACGTTAACAACAAAGTTTTAAGCCGAGTTGGTAGTTTTCGGGTGAGGGTAAACCCTCTCACACTCGCTATCTAGAAGAAAAGAAACGCGAAGGTTGTTGTTGGTGAATCGACGGGGTTGCCACCCCCCCCCCCCCCCCAAATGAAAAGTTTTATTTTAGGAAAGGAAATAAAATTTTTATACCAAGAAGGATATTTTCGGTATTTTGATTTATTTAATTATAAGTTTATTTCGATTATTAAATTTTCTACAACGCTTTTAACAAAATAATACGTTTCTCTTGATTAGGGGAATCTAACAAATTCAAGATGTAAAATTTAAAGTATGGGAAAATATTTATATTTTGTTACCATGGCAACCATTTCTCCTATCCTTCCCAAGGTCTTTTTTTTTTTTTAATAAAAAAACATTCACACTTTTTCTCATTCACACTCACACTCACACACACATTCACACTGTCTTTTCGGCAGCTCAGGCCATATAAGACATTTACGATAACCGTTATTTATGAATTTATATATATTAGGGTCCAGGCATTTTTATTTGAGCCATCTGGTATCCAGATGGCTTAAATAAAATCATCGGACTGCCTGGGGTCCGAACCCGCGACGTTTGGTATATGAGGTTAGCACGCTAACCTCTACACCACGCCCCGTGGGCTTCCCAAGGTCTTAAAATACACAGGTTGGCCAGAAACTAGGAAACAAACAATTTTCAGGTCACAGTTTTTGATTGGTCCACGTCATGAAGCTCCTCCTTGTTTATATTTTACTTTCTCTTACCCTATATATGAAATATATATTTTTTTTTTTTTTTCATTAGTGTCAGACTTGACACGTTATGGTTACTCTGAAGAGTAACTCTCATGGGAATGATACTGAGGTGGGTTCCCGTTTCCTTCCTCAGGAGGAGGCATCTCAAATAGAGTTGGATAATTTATTGCCATGAGGTGGATTTGAACTCGAGTTGTATTCAACTCAGGATTATAAGCTTTACTGCTTTATCCCCTCGGCTAATCGCCTCCTCATGAAATATATAGAGAGAAAGTATTGGATTCATGTCAAAAATTCGATGTCGAGATTTTGATGGATCTTCACGTTTTGAGGGCAACAATTAAGTCCCCATCTGATAGCTTTAGACTTAAGAATATATGGTTTAAAGTGAAATAATTTTAATGACCGAAAAGGTAAAAAACGTAAAATCTGGTACAGATGGTTTTATTTTACCTTTTCAAATTTAAAATTATTTCACCATTTACCATATACTATATCATCTTAAGGCTAAAGCTATCAGGTGGGGACTTAATTGTGGCGCTCTCTGTACACTAAGAGGGGCCGAAGTTCCTATGTATTATACACTTTAAAAAAATAAATAAAAATACTTAGGCAATTTTGAGAAAATTGAAAAAGATCATCAGTAAAGTACTAGCACTTTTTGGCCGATTTTGTTGAAAAGATTCGTGTCACGTCCCAGGGGGGGTACCTAACTTAAATATAAAACTTCAACCTCCTACCTCTTTTCGTACTTGAGATATTTGGTTCACAAACACACCCACACCCACACAGTTGCGAAAGTCACTTTTTTGGACTTCAAAACGTGTATATCCATCAAAATCTCGACATCGAATTTTTGACATGAATCCAATACTTTCTCTTTATATATATTAAAACAATCTCTATATATATATTAAAACAATTTGACATAAAGATAAATACATAATTCATATAATAATCAATAAAATGGATAAACTGAAATGATCTCTTTCCTTAATCCTGACCCTAATTAAAATAGGGTTATTCATTATGTTGAACAAAATGCTTCAAGTTGAAACTAAATCAGTTAATCCATTCGAAAGTTATCGTTAGGTAAAGTTTTGTGATGTGAACACACAAACATCTACAGAGAGAGAGAGAGAGAGAGGGAATTTAAGGCCAGAGGGGATCTCTTTAGGATCAAAGCCAATTGTTCCTTCTAATTTCGTTTTCGTAAAATTTTATAATTTAAAAGAAAATTATTGTTAATTTTCTAAATGATTTATTTGGTGGGTTGATTAAATTAAGAAAAATTTATATAGGCCTATAATAACAAAAGAAAGATTTTGGCCATGGATATTTTAGAAAAAAAAGATAAAATGAAAAAATGCCAAGCGCGGCGAAGAGGGTGATCCCGAGCGTGTACAACGACTCCAGGTGACCATCGTTACAATATAATAAATCTGTATTGTAAATAGATTATATATACCCCTAAAAGTCAGCGTGTGGAATGTCCCACTGTAGCCATCAATACTTTGTAATTGAAAATATAGGTCTATTTAATAAAGCCATACTCATAAATGGCCTCGGTAGCAGAAAAGGACAAAATAAAAAATAAAATAAATAAATAAAAAAAATTTGGTGTGATGGTCGCAGAGCACCCTTCGGGAAGAGAAAGTTGTGTACTGTGCTTGTCACACCAGTAGGTCAACATATGTATTTAGTTTACGCCGATATACTTGTATTAGAATTCAAGTGATATAAATATGGTAAAATATTAATATTTTGTTACCATGGAAATCAGTTATCTTTCCTATAAAGTACAAGAGTAAAGTTTGCTTCAAAAGATTTCAAGGGTAAAATAGTGAGAATATACTTTTTAAAGAGCATTTAAAAAAATTGATTTTTGAATTTTAATCAAAATCGTTGGAATTTTGAGAAAATTGAAGAAAAAAAAAACTGAAAAATTACATCAGTAAAGTACTCGTTGGACGATTTTGTTCAAAAGCTTCGTGTCACGTCCCATGGTGGTGCCTAACAAAAACATAAAATTTCAACCTCCTTGCTCTTTTCGTTCTTGAGATATTTTGTTCACAGACACACACACACACAGACACACAGACACACACACAGACAGACCATGTCGCGAAAACCACTTTTTTTGGATTCAGGGGACCTCAAAACGTGAAGATCCATCAAAATCTCGACATCGAATTTTTGACATGAAATCAATACTTTCTCTCTATATATATTATCATACGTATATATAGGGAAGAGAAAGTAAAAAATAAAAAAATAAAATGAAATCTTTCAAATTACTGAATATTTTATATATTCCGCTCTCATCCTCCCCCTCTCTCTCAAAACTATTATTATTATTATTATTATTATTCTTTATTTTCTTTCTGTGGACACAAAGTCTTGTGTATGAAAGCGTCAAAATTTATACATAGCATTTATAATAATCATTGATTTTATAACATTTATATAGTGACGTTTATAACATGGCATAAGCAAACAAGCAAACAAAATACACACATGACAAAATAACATAAATTACATAGCAGAGGAATTTACAATAAAAAAGTCTTCCAGTGAGTAGATGGTTTTTCCAATTAAATGTCTCTTCAGTCTTTTTTGAAGATGTCTTGATTAACAGCTTCCTTTATTTGCCTTGGGAGCATATTAAATATTTTAGGTCCCACTGCTTCTGCCGATTTATCTCCCAACACCAGCCTCGTTCTTGGGGCCCTTAGATCTCTGGATCCTCTTGTGTCATGTTCGTGTAAATCCTCTCCGACAACAAATGCACTCCTATGCCGGTAGGTTCTGACACAGATTTCAAAGATGTAGAGAGCCGGCACTGTGAGAATCCCATATTTTCCAAAAAGCTCCCTGCAGCTTTCCCGGGAACTAATCCCAGCCAGACATCTTAGAATTTTCTTCTGGGCCAGGAAAACATTCCCTGCCCCAGAGGAGGCTCCCCCATAACGTCACCCCATATCTCACTCTAGATTCCACCTCCGAGAAATAAAATATCTTCATCTGGTCCGTATTCAGGAAATATTTAATTTGCCTTATTTGGTAGCATATTTTATTTAGGTTTTTT
>JAKCPI010031780.1:0-17744 GCA_023213315.1 Euborellia annulipes | reverse complement strand
TTAAAAAGAATATTTGGAAAAAGGATTAAGGGATAAATAAAACAATTATTTAATAAAATAATATCTCTGTTTTTATCGATAATTTGTTAATTATTATTTATATGATTTTTCTTTAGACATTTATGTAGTCATAAGGGTGGTTGGTTGTGGAGTTGGAAACAAACCATTGCAATAAATTAAAGTATTTAAAATCTCAAATTTTAAAGAAGGCCATTGTCTTAATTCTAATTTTTAATGTTGGGGATTTTTTTTATTTAACCCTCCTCTTTCACACTCACATTCACACAGTCTTTTCGGCAGCTTAGGCCATATAAGACTTTTACGATATCCGTTATTGATTAATATACATATTTGGGGTCCAGGCATACTTATTTAAGTCGTTTGGTATCTAAATGGCTTAAATAAAATCATCGGACTGCCTGGGGTCCGAACCCGTGACTTTTGGTATACGAGATTAGCACGCTAACCCCTACACCAACCCCCGAGGGCCAAAAGTCTAATTGATTCTATTCTATTTTATTTTTCTATTGCATTGAAACTCCATTGATAATTTAAATAAATATGCTTCAAATGTTATTTATTAAATGACTTTCATTTTTTGAGATTTTTTCTAGTCCTATTTAACATATAAAAATAAATAAATTTTTTATCATTATCTCTTGTTTTAGATTTTCGCTTCCCAACTCGTGAAGAGCACTGCACTCCCCGCGGGCGAGTTCAGAGCGGACAGAGTCAGGTTCGGAACTTAGAAACTCGCTTGTCGGTTCAACAGCAACACTCAATCTCTCTCTTCTCTTCATCAGGTAAATAAACATTATTCAATTGTCCAACCCTTCTCAATTAATAATTAAATATGCAAAGAGGGATGGAGAATGTTACATTTCATTCAATTATATTTATTTCTATTAAATTTTTCCAAAAAATCACAGAATTTTGTTTTTTACTCTTTTCATTTAATAACATTTCGCATTTTATTATAAAAAAATTCCATAGGAATCTAAATTTAACTATTGAATATTTTAGAAAATAAAAAATTATTGCAACCTCTTTAGCCATTTATTTAATAGGGGATTTATTATTTAAGGGTGACTGTATAAAGTAGGGGAGAGGGCGGGACATTGGGACAGTACAAATAAAATTAGCTGTGTATAGTTTGTCTTTCAATATTATTGAGCATTTAATGTTATGTTGTTAACACTGATAAATGCACTATCTATTGCCATAGGCTTAGCGCTTATTCACCAATAGATTAATTAGATTTTTGCAATTTTCCAAAAATCCAAATTGTCCCAATGTACCTCTTGGGTGAGGTAGATTTGGACAGTGAAGAGGCAGATGTGGACAAAACCAATTTCTTTTGTTCTAAAAAATAATTTGGTGAATAAAGGTGGCACAATCTAACACAGTGGTTCCCAACCTTTTTTGGCCCATCGCCCCTTTCTGGAGGCTGTCTAACACCCCCCCCCCCCCCTTTTCATTTTCATTGTATGTCTAATTTTAATCTAAAGTGTAAATAATAATGCAGTTTTATTATTTTAAACAATTTTGTTACCCTAGGTATCAGTAGCGTAGCCAGGATTTCTGCTTGGGGGGGGGGGCAAAAGTTTTATGAACCCCCCCCCCCCTTCTCCAAGAAACTTAAAGTGGAGAAATTTTTTTTAGATAATATAATAATTACTATAAATAGAGACCGGATTTTAAGCAAAATGCTTATTGCTGAATTTTATAAGCAACCATTAGATATTTAATTTCTATACGAATTAGGAAAAACTAAGTGCATTGAGATTGCATTTTTTATGCTTTTTTTGAGTTTTCATGCTTTTTTTCCCTTTCGTGCTTATTTGAACTTATTTTACGAATATTTATAATTTTTTTTTTTTTTTTATTAAAAAACTTTTTTCCCATTCACACACGCATACACCAAGGACGTATATAAGGGGGGCGCCCCCCCCCCAAATTTTCCAAAAACCCCGCAGTGTGAAAAAATATATCCCTGTAAAAAAATTTTTTTCCGCAGGGTGAAAAAATTTGGTTCCGCAAAAAAAAAATTTGGTTCCGCAAAAAAAAAAATTTTCGCAGGGTGGGGCGGAATAAATTTAGTTTCTTTAAAAAAAAAATTGTATACGCCATTGGTATGAGTAAAAATTGCTTATTAGATGCTTTTTTTCAACTTATATTATTTAACAACTTTTTATTCAAGTTTTTTATGCTTTTTTAAGCACTTTTTTTCCATTTTTTTATGCTTTTTTGTCCGGTTTCTAATTATAAATAAGAAACAAATAAAAAAAAAAATTTTCTTGAAATAAAAAATAATTTTAATACAAAATTCGTAAATATTAGAGATTTTTTCAATTATTTATAAGTTTTTTTTGTTAGATTTTAGAATTTATGAGTTCATAAAATAATTATTAAAAAAAAAAAATCATTAGGGAAAACAATAGGTATTTTTTTGTTTTAGAGAAGGCTTTGGGGGCGGCCCCCCTGCCCCCCCCCCCCTGAATACGCCACTGGTAGATATATTAAAACAGCCAACGCAGTTTTATCTGTTCACTCTTAGCTGTTGTGTAATTGTTCAGTAGCACCAAAAACACATGATTTGAAATTTTGTCGCTTAGGTGGTTTCTGAAATAAACGATTCACTTAAAAAAAGAGAAAAAAAAAATACATAAATACAAAAAATAATTTTTTTTTTTTTTTTTTGGGGGGGGGGAGGGGGCTATATTAGTAAGTAGCCCAGGGGCCCGTCAAGTCTGTCTGCGGCCCTGTCCACAATATACACAATATAATATCTTAAATATTATATATAATTTCTTATTTATTAGTGTCCACATGTGCCTCTCGCTAGATGTCCCAATCTACCTCAATCATGTTTATAAACAAAATGAGGCTATACAAATAGCTAAAATAAATAATTACATCTGCATGTACCGAAATAGTAAGAATAAACAAGTACACTTATCTCTAATATTTCAACTGTCTTAATTCAAACGTTCATATGGAAAATAATCGACCTCAAACGATTTCCGATTTTTTTACAACGCAGGACAAATATGATGTAGCAACGTGTAACTAGCTATGGCGTAGCTTGACGCTGTTAAAATTTTTCTATAATAAAATGGGTACTTAATACACACTAATGGTCAAAGAGTACAATCTAACTTTACATTTAGTAGCGCTAAAATTCGACTGTCCCAATGTGCCTCGTGTCCCAATGTCCCCCCTCTCCCCCTAAGTCTTAAAAATTTTAAGCAGAAGCAACTCAGCTTCCCTCCATCCCTCTATTTCTCTCTCATGTAATGGTTAATTTATTAAGCATTTCTATTTAATGATTAAAAATTCTAAGCAGGATGGAAGAAAGTAAAAATTGAGTTCATATATTCTAAATTTTAATTAGTTTATTTTAGAAAAAAAAAACCAAACAGCCTAATTATTATTTTTAACTAAACTTAAAAAAAAAACTTATTTTATTTCTATTGAATTTTTGATTTTTTTTACTTTTATTCAACTTTTAATGTGACTTGCACAAATAAGATTAATTAAATAATTTTATTCCAATATACCGGACGTCAAATGTGAAAAAAAAAAAATATTCCAATATACTCTAATAATGGATATTTAGGAAAGGATTACAAAACAATTATTTAATAAAATAATCTTTATTTAATATTTAAAATAGAAGAGGATTAAAAAAATAATAAATAAATATTTCTTTGTTTCAGAAGGAAGAGCATCCATGTTCGTCATCAACATGATCAAAGAAAGATTATTTACGCAAATGGAAAGTATTTTTAAATAAAAAGTATAAGCAAACAAGCAAGTGATTTAGTTTGATTCACCTCGAGCAAAGGGGCCAGTCGATTGAACTCATCTCTCTGCTAAGTGCTTCTCTTCTATTGCGAAATAAAACATCACACACTCCAATTAAAAGGTATTTATTATTTGCATATTTCATTTTCATAAAGGGTTTTATTTTTATATTTTCTTATTTATAAAATTAACTATTAATTTCAATAATGAAACCAGAGGGTGGTAGGGTTGTACATTTCCCATTTTCCATTCCAATTAAATTATCAATACTATTTTCTCTTAGAAATCTTTTTATCCATAATATTTTTTAGTAAACTCTGTCTTTCTTCAAATAATAGAATTTTTATCCTTTACAGGGGCGACTGTTGCTAGAGGTTGTCTTCTCCCTTCATCATAAGGAAAAAGAAAGAACGATTGCAGCTTTCGTTTATTAGGCACTTCAATTCGACGTTTCGGTCATATATGGGACCATCCTCAGAGCTGAAGTGTGTCTTGAGATGTTTTATCGCCTAATAAACGAAATAAATCTAGCCGCAAATTCCTTACTACAAAACTCACATTCTCCATTTGTTGGGATTTCAGAGATGCGACTTAGTGAGGATCTAACAAATCAAACAGTCATTTCCAATTGGGAATTGAAATGTTTCGGTCAACTTTATTTAAACCATCTAAGGAATTCTTTTCTGTATATATACATGCGTCATTTTCTGCCTAGTTAATGTTATAAAAATAAAAAAGCTTAAAGGGCGATGGCCCTTTGAAAGTTTTTTTTTACTTCGAAACCCCCAAATAACCAACGCCCTAGAAGCTTTTATTTCATAACATTAACTAGTCCAATGTCACATGTCTATATTCATGAAGAATGTCTGTAGATGGCTAAATAAAGTTTGACCGAAACGTCTCACTTGGGAATTGCTGTTTGATTGGTTAAATCTGCCTTGACTATTCCAACAATCCACAGTCACAAACTCATCCAGTGTTTTCCACTTTTGTTTATTTATCTCTGCCTCTCGATAAATGTTGATCTCTAAAAAATATATTATATTTATAACAAACTGTCATTCTCATATGGATAATAGTAAAGAAAAGAGGAAAATTCAATTTAGTTACGAAACTCACATGCGAAAGTTTCATTCTTCAATTTTTCTATCAATCTCAATTTATAGACACTTATATTTGACCCATTCTTTATGAAAATTAAAGAATAAGTTCAAATTTCGCTCAGGGGCCCACATCTTGTGGGTACGTGGATGGCGACCACGAGCTGCCCGAGCTGGGACAGACAGTCCTTCAGTTATTTGTATGTCTGTCTCTTTCTTCCTCTTTTCAACAGGCGTCAGACCGTACGACGGGCCGGCCTGTCCTATTTCTTCCGGTCGCAAAAACGCTTGATAGGGTGGAAGGGAAATAGTGAGGTCCGCCGACCCCGCATCGCGGGAAAAAGGCGAGGACAGAAGAAGAAGAAAGAATAAGTTCAAATTAAAATCTGTTTTGTTTGGATTTTTTGTTCTATACGTTTTTACTTTCTCTTACCTCTATATATGTTAATATATAGAGAGAGAAAGCATTGGATTCATGTTAAAAATTCGATGTCGAGATTTTGATGAATATACACGTTTTGAGGTCCCCTGAATCCAAAAAAGTGGTTTTCGCGACATGGTCTGTGTGTCTGTAAACTAAATATCTCAAGAACGGAAAGATCTAGGAGGTTGAAATTTTATATTTAAGTTAGGCCCCCCCCCCCCCCTAGGGGGTGAAAATAAGCTTTTAATCAAAATCGGACAAAGAGTACTAGTACTTTTCTGTTGTACTTTTTCAGTTTATTTCGATTTTCTCAAAATTCGCTCTAACAATTTTAATTAAAATTCAAAAATCAATTATTTTTTAGATGCTCGTTAAAATGTATATTCTCATTTTGCTGTTGAAATTTTTTGAACCAAACTTTACTCTTGTACTTCATAGGAACGATAGGAAATATTTTCTCTGGTTTATAAATGAATTCTAATATATCGGCGGAAACTAAATACAGTATATTTCCACAAAAAAATCTGGTGTGATAAGCACAGAGCACAACTTTCTCTTACATTTTCTCAGTTCCCGCAGTTGAGTTCCCCTTTTATGCTTCTCCTTTATTTGTTTATTATAATATATTTATTTATTTTTTTTTTTTTAACTATATTCTTCCGGGCTGCATGTGACCACTGGCCTTCTATGGACTTTATCCACCCATTCCAAAAAAAAAACCAAAGGTAAGAGAAAATTGTGTGCTGAGCGTCCAGTCACACCAGATTTTTAAATATAATATATAGCGTTCAACAGGCTTTTTTTATCTCGGTCACCGTTCTAGATGTTGAGTGCTTAGCTGTTATTATACAACTTTCAATTACCGAAAGTGTGTCCTGTAAACAGTCACACCAGATTTTATCTTTACGATTACAATTCTATTTTTATCTTAATAAAGTCTTCAAGAATAAAATCAATTTTTATTTAAATCAAAGGGCAAAAATTCATGACTAATAACAATTATTCCTCTCACTTTTTATACACCCTATAGATTTTTAAAGGCTTTCATTTGCGTGCATTTCTCTCTCTCTCTCTCTGATTTATTTTCTTAACAAGTTCTTTGATCAAATTCTCTCGTTTCCCTTTGAAAATACGATAAATACAAAAGAATTACGATTTCAAAATTAAAAGAGTAATTTGTTATATTTTTGCCTTTTTTAAAGGATTAGCCTAATTTATTCCGGAATTATTAATCAGCCCACCCTTCTCTTCTTTCTCTAATAGTGCAGTTGACTTTAAAGAATCAATTTTAATAAACATTTTATCTCTCCTTCCCTTTCTAGTATTTAATTATTATGCAACTTTTTGATATTTTTTATGCGCAAATCGATATGTTTATAGCGACTACCTGGATATTTCTATAACCTCTAGAAATTAATTTTGTGTCCTTCTAAAGATTAAAGTAAAAATATTTTCGTGGCGAAAACAGTGTAGAAGTTAGTTGTAGCTTTTCCTCATACACTGTAAAAAAAAAAATCGTAATTTTAGTGTGTTTTGGAATACTAAATTTACATATTTCCCTTGTAAATGATAACTACTATGCATTTATGTACTAAATTTACATAATTTATGCGTTCGAATATTTACAAGAAAAAATTTTAAAATTATAATTTTCTTCGAAAAAAATCTGGTGTGACTGGCGCACAGCACACAACTTTCTCTTACCTTCGGTATTCAAAAATTGTGTACTGTGCTTTCACACCAGATTTTTTGTGTCGACATATATTTAGTTTCCGCCGATATATTAGAATTCAAGATGTAAAATTTATAAGTATGGGAAAATATTTATATTTTATTACCATGGCAATGGTACAATTTTTTCTATCTTTTCTCTGAAGTACAGGAGTAAAGTGGTCTTCAGAAGATTTCAATAACAAAATGAGAATATACATTTTAAAGAGCATCTAAAAAATAATTGATTTTTGAATTGAAAAAAAAAATCGTTGAAGCGAATTTTGAGAAAATCGAAAAAAAATTGAAAAAGTACATCAGTAAAGTACTAGTACTCTTTGGCCGATTTTGATTAAAAACATATTTACACGAGTTCGGAAGGTGCCTAACTTAAATATAAAATTTCAACCTCCTAGCTCAATTCCTTCATACTTTAAATTGAACCCAGTCAGACACACACACACACACAGACAGACCATGTCGCGAAAACCACTTTTTTGGATTCAGGGGACCTCAAAACGTGAAGATCCATCAAAATCTCGACATCGAATTTTTGACATGAATCCAATACTTTCTCTCTCTATATATATATTACATATATACATAGGTAAGAGAAAGTAAAAAGCAAAATAGTGGTTGTTAATTTAGTTTTTCGGCTGCTGAGGTCATTTAGGAGTTTATTGATTAAATACGGGTAGCAAACCTGGGAGACTTAATCCCGTATGGATGAACTAAAATATTATAAACATATTATTAACATCGTCGTCGACGTCGACGGTAATTTAATAATTAAGAACGTCTACGCAAGAGTTAATTTAATTTTTTTTTTTTTTTTTAAATAAATTTCCATTAATCCAAACAAAAAGAGTTTCAATTTCTCTCTTGGCTTATTTACATGTATAATTAAGACATGATTATTTTATATTCTTTGTTAAATGATTTCACTTTTTTTTTTTACTTTTTAATTACTTTATTTTATTTCTCTCTCTCTCTCGTTAGTTGATATTCATTTGAGGTGGATTTGATTCATTATTTTGGCCAGCCTAGGCAACCAGAGGGGGCGCGCCCACCAGGCAAACCAGGCGCCCCCCCAGAGGGAGCCGCAAGAGGGGGGAGGAAAAAAGAAAAAAAAAAAAAAAAAATGTGGGCCAGCGAAACACACCAAAAAAATTTGGGGCGGGGGGGGGAAAAAAAAAAATAATAAAGGGGGGGGGGGAAAAATTTTAAATTTTTTTGGGGGGGGGGGGAAAAAAAATTTTTTCCCGGGGGGGGGAAAATAGCTGGCGCCGGCCCTGCAGGCAATGATATCAGTAGTAATATCAGACCTAATATTTTGGAAGGCTCTAGTACCTAGCCTTAACAAAATGCCAAACATTTAGTGTTTTGTTTCTCTGAATTGATGAAAAAAGAAGAAAATTGCTTTTGGCCTTATTTACCCTCCCCCCTACCCCTTCCCTCTTCCCTCATACTGCCCACTCAATTCCAAGCCTCAAGAAAATGTAGAAAATTTTAAAATATAATGTTAAACGTATTTAAAAGACATTTCGTTAATCATATAATATTATTGTCGATTGCAATACCTTTAGTGGAAGTGGATATAAAAGGCTGTAATTAAACTGGAATACATACCTGAAACAAACAAAAAAAAAGAGAATTAGAATTAAAAAAATCTCCAAAATGTTATTTTCAAATAATTTTATCGTAAGTGAGTTTCAACCATTATAGTGAAACATATCACCCAGTATTTTTGATTAATCTTAATTAATTTTACCTACTTTTAGGCCCAAAAGTGGGCTATAAACCAAGTTTTTTAAGCCATTTTTTTAGGCCATTTAAACCCAGACCCTATTTGATTGGTAGCAACACACACTTTTTTCTCATTCACACGCACACTCACACACATGCACATAGTCTTTTCTGCAACTTAGGCCATTTAAGACTTTACGATTTTTTAAATAAAATATTTAAAAAAATATCTGGTGTGACTGTCGCACAGCACACAACTTTCTCTTACCTTTGATAATTGAAAGTTGTGTTCTGTGCTTGTCACACCAGATTTTTTGTGATATATTTGGTTTCCGACAGTACGGTACTTTTGAATTTGAAAAATTTATAAACTATTTAATTTGTTTATTTATATTTTGTTACCATGGCAACCATTTCTCCAATCTTTTCTATGAAGTAAAGTGGTCTTGAGAAGATTTCAATGGCAAAATGAGAATATACATTTTAAAGAGCATCTAAAAAATAATTGATTTTTGAATTTTAAGGTGCGCGTCTCGAAAAACCGTTAAAGCACTCTTATGGATCACGCCCTTGGAAGGAGATGACCCTCATACTTTCCTTTGTCGCGCAACTACTAAACCGAGTTTAAATAGAAAATTTCTCGAGGGTGGTTTTCATTATTTCAGATTAGGGGTAGGGAACCCCCTTTATATTAATAAGGGAACAATGCCCCATCGAGATAATCAATGCGCAAGGTTCTCTCTCTATTTTATTACAACTCTATTATATAATCATAATAATATTGCCAGCCTAAAACCATCTAGTTGATAAATAAAATATTAAATTTTGATAAGCCTAAAGATTTTAATTAGTTTCCAATTCTAATTACATATCTCGAATGTTTTATTGCTGGTTTACACACACACACACACACATGCGCGCGCGCATATATTTTATGTAACCAATTAAAAAGCGCAGACAGAGATAAATATTAAATATTTTAATGAAAAGCCTTTTAAAATTACTATAATTACAACATAAATTAAAACTATGTCGTTGTGTTGTGAGTGTCGAGTGTTGGAACAAGTGAAAATTAATTAAATGCATTTCATTTTTTTTTCTTTTTTATTCCGCACGATCGAACTGGAGCAGGGCCTCCTGTCTTTTAAACATTTAAGAATAAAGGCAAAGTTGAATATTAACAAGAAAATTTCAGATGAATTTTCAAGTTTTTTTTTTACTTGTATTTTACAATACTCATTTTAAGATTTTTCAAACACGGCTACTTCAGGGTGTTTATTTTTAAAATATAAACTAAAAGATCCAAGAACAGATAAACTTAATGATTTGATGCTCCCCATAGCACTCTCCTAGTGCAAGGCCCCAGGATAGGATCAATCTTGGAAGGGTTCATGTCCATCCCTCAGGAACTTAGTGCCTGTAACTAAAGGGGATTATATTCCCATTGCTCCAGTAGAGACGCTCGACTTGGTTGAATTTTTGCGGCAACGCTTGGAACTTGAGTCTAATTTTACCTCGAATCACTAGGCCCCAGTTAGTATGGATATTTATTAATTCAAACAGTTGAAAAAGATGGGTAGTCGAATCCCCCCCCCCCCGAATCTGCCAATTTGAACTCGCCATTCCCCCTCCCCTGGACCACAGCATGGATTTAATTAATTTTAGTCATAGATAGAAATGTCTCTAATATCCATATTAATATATAAATTCCTCCGTCGTCAAGGTGCGACAAATTGAGAAGTTTCATTTAATAAATACTAGATCCACAAACAAACATGTAAAATATTATAATTGTGTTACAATAACGAATAATTCACTCTCTTTTTTACTTTTTACTTTCTCTTACCCTATATATGAAATATATAGAGAGAGAAAGTATTGTTTTTTTCTTCTTTCTAAAATAAAAAAGCCCTCGGGGCTTGGCGTAGGGGATAGAGTGCTAACCTCGTATACCCGCGACGGGTTCGGACCCCAGGCAGTCCGATGATTTTATTTAAGCCACTTGGATACCAAATGGCTTAAATAAGAATGCCTGGACCCCAAATAAATATATATTATATAAATACGAGTATCGTTTAAAGTCTTAAATGGCCTAAGTTGCCGAAAAGACCGTGTGGATGTGTGTGTGAATGAGAAAAAAGTGTGAGTGTTTAAAAAAAAAAAAATAAAATAAAAAAAATTTTTATTAATCACTACTTTTTTTTTTATTAATAATTTACATAACTTGCAAGATTTATGGCATCACCAAATTTTTACAATGCCTGTTGTAGATAATTTGAGCACTGATTATCTATAAGGTGATTATTTTTATCCTTTTCTTTAGGGTATTTTATAGGAACTTTCAAATTTGCGATTTAAATATTTCAGAGCAGAGCAGGAATCAATATAGCCTACCTATAAGTTATATGAAAAAAAGGATCTATGTCTGCCTGTCAACACCCAGGAGATGATAATGACAAAACGATTATCTTTAAAAATCTCAATCATTTTTACTTTCTCGTATAGAGAAAGTTATGTAATCGTAAAAAAATTCGACTTCGAGATTTTGATGTTTCTCCACGTTTTAGACCTCCCTGAGTCCAAAAAAACCATTTTTGGCATTATGTCTGTGTGTGTGTGTGTGTGTGTGTAAACACGATTGCTTAAAAACCAAAGCAGCTAGATCGATGAAATTTGGTATATGCTCCTTACCTAAAATTGTAGATTTCTATCAACTTTTGGAGTAAATACGTCACTTGGAAGTAGTACTTTACTTAAAAAGTTTTTTCAAAAATTTTGAAATTTTCAATTTTTTTTGTTATATTATAATAAAATACTCTATTTTAAAAAGTTTTTTATTCTTTGACATTTTTTCGAAAACTAAATAGTTTTTGAAATAATCAAAGAAGAAATAGAAAATTTTCGTTAATTTTGATAAAAAATCAAAACAAAATCATACAGGTGTCAATAAAAAAAGGGTAAATATAAGCAAATGAATTTGTGAAACAAATGAATTTGTTTATATTTACCCTTTTTTTAATGACACCTGTATGATTTTGTTTTGATTTTTATCAAAATTAACGAAAATTTTCTATTTCTTCTTAGATTATTTCAAAAACTATTCAGTTTTCGAAAAAAATGTCAAAGAATAAAAACTTTTTAAAATAGAGTATTTTATTATAATATAACAAAAAAAAAAATTCAGTTGTGTAGTGAGCGTCGTCAGAGTAACACCTCCGCCGGGAGCTCGGGTGCCGGTCGCAGATAAGCCAACGCATATTATTTATTTGCCTTTGTATTTGTTTGTTTGTTACTTTGTTTTTCTGTCTTTTTACTCCTCGCCAACACTATAACTTAAATAAAACAATTGTTGCTTTCACTCCGCCGCTATCATGATAGCGGCGGAGGGAGACGTGGGAGAGCCTCCCCCAGGAGGCCCTGTTAATTTAAATTTTATTTCAACTGAAAATAATCGACAGAATTGTCCACCTGTTAATGTCCATCCCATGAATACCGTTAAGGATGCGGCAAATTTTCCGCAGTCTTCTGATGATTCTCAACCTTTGCCTGTCCCTCGGGACGCTTCTAGCAATTCCCAAATCCCTGTGGATGGAAGAAATATAAGTATTGGTCAGGAGACTTCTCAATGTGCCCAAACCCACTCAGAGCTGGGTTCAGTTAATAATTCTATTTCCCAATCAAATAATAATGATAGAAATGGCCTTAAAATAAAAATTAAATTAAATAAATATTCACTCAGTGACCCCGGGCCTTATTATGTTTTTATACAATCTTACAACTCTAATATCAATCGTTTACACCCAATGTCGATTGGGAAATTACTTTTCAAGGGTCTTCCCCGTTATAGTCAGTCGATCAAAAATATTTCATCTTCTGGGCTTAAAAAGGTCAAAGTAGAACTGGCTTCAATTACTGCTGCCAACGCCTTAATTTCTGAGGCGCTGTTAGCAGAAAATAGTTTAGAAGCATATATACCGTTATTTTTTACAACGAAAAGTGGCATAGTACGGGATGTGCCCGTCGATATTTCAATAGATGAACTCAAGAATGAAGTCTACTCGTCTCCACCCGTGCCCATTCTGGATATTGTCAGATTCAACAAAAAAGGCAACAAGGATCTCCCCATTCCAATTATTAAAATAACATTTCAATCGCAAATGTTACCTGAGCACATAAAATTTAATGGTGTCCGCTCTAGAGTGTATCCGTTTGTAACCGCCCCGATTCAATGTAACCGCTGTCTAAGGTTTGGTCATAAATTGGACAACTGCCGTAGTAAACCGATGTGTGCAGTGTGTTATAACGAGCATCTCACCGAAAGTTGCGAGGTGGATGCACGCCCTTGGTGTATTTATTGTAGCGAGGAACATCTGTGCACTGACAGAGCAAAGTGCAGGGAATTCATCAAACAGAGAAACGTAAAAGAAATTATGGCCCGTGACAATGTCTCATATAAGGAAGCGTTAGCCAGATACTTGAATAGACCATATGCTAACGCCTTAGTAAATTCCCAAAATTTCTCAAGTTTGTCGAAGTTTCCACCTATTAACATCGACCCGTCTCTTAACGAGAATGCTCATCAGACTAATCATAACAAAAGGAAGAGCGATCATATGGATAGAGGGAACTCTCACTCAGTTAAAATGCACTCGGTTATACATGTACCTAAAAGATATAGAACGAATTATCCAAATCAAGTCCCTCACTTTCCTACCCCGCCTACTCAAGTTAATCTGAATCCTAGTCCCTTACCTTTTAATAACTATGTGGATCGGGATTCTCCTTTCTCCAAAGCATCTGCCGGCAGTGATCCTTTGGCTACTCTTGCCGAGCCCATCACGGATATGGTTTTTAATATAATTTCCGATGCCAAAAAATATGAAATTGTATCTAGAAACGATATATTGAAAAGTATATCAGATAGGTTGTTACTCCTCGGAGGTACCAATATTGGTGCCAGAGAGGGCCTATAATGACTTAAAATTTTAAATATTATCTTTCATTTATTATTAGTACTCTTATATTTGTCTGTATTCAATAGTCCTAATATAATGTTGGATGCTATCGCCCCCTTGTACTCCCCTTGTGTCCCGATGTCTACTAGGAACACACTAAATCGTGAGCCTGTCAGGTTTCTTCAGTGGAATGCACGGTCAGCAGCATCCAATCTAGGAATGTTGAATCATGTTCTAGAGAGGTCGCAAATCTCGGTTGCTGCTATATCGGAGACATGGTTTCATCCTCAAAGGCAATATAGAATCCCAAATTACCACACTATTAGACATGATAGGCATGACGGAAGGGGAGGGTCAGCCCTGCTCATTAAAAAATCCCTGCGGTTCAGAGTAATTAACGTAAAGTCCTTTCCTGGTTGTGAAGTGTGCGCTGCTCAAGTACATATAGACTGTGCGATTATCACAATTGTTTCCTTATATAACACACCAGGCAATATTATAAGTGCTAATTTTTTAAATGATGTCTTTTCGTTGACCACGGACAATGTTATTGTTTGCGGTGACTTCAACGCCCATCATACAAGCTGGGGCAATCCTTATTCAGACAGGATAGGGTTTTCCCTTTTAAATTTAATCGAGGATTTAAACCTTGTTGTGCTTAATGATGGGAATCCCACTAGGATAAATTATCCTAGTCAGAGGCCCACTGCTGTGGATTTAACGTTGGCATCGCCAGATGTTGCTCCATTCGTTGAATGGAAAGTTTCCGACGATACTTTTGGTAGTGACCATCTTTCAATTTTTTTTAGTGTAAATAAATTATCGAGTGAGTATTCCGGCTATGTTTATAATTATAGGAGGTGGAACGTTAAGAAGGCAGATTGGAAATTATATTCTGACACCATGGATATGGAAATCAACAATTTGGCTGACCAAAGTCATTCTTATGAAAGATTTGTGAGTGCTCTGAATCGTTCGGCTTCAGCGGCTATACCTGAAACTCCAAAGAACATGAAAATCCATATTACTCCAAGTCCATGGTGGAACGAAAAGTGCACGGAAATGGTGACCGAAAGAAAGAGAGCTTTAAAAAACTATTTGAGGTGCTCATCTTACGACAACTTCATTAATTATCAAATAATTAATGCTCGAACTAAAAAATTTTTGAAAGCAGAGAAGAGAGCCAGTTGGGTTAGAGTATGCACCCGGATGAATAGGAACGTCCCTTTGTCGAACATTTGGAAGGTGGTGAGAAAGTTTAGTAATTCATCAAATGAATCGTCGCCGCCCTCGAGCAATTTAAACGAGTGGGTCGAAGAATTCATGGATATTTTAGCGCCTCCAATGGTTCCGCCTAGGATTAATTTTTATGAAAATGCCCAACAAAGTGCTCACCAACTATTAATTCCCATTTCTGAAGAGGAACTGAGGAAGTCTATCAAGAAAACTTCAGATACAGCTCCCGGTAAGGACAATATTCATTATGGAATGATTTCGAACCTTCCTGTCTCAGGTATGCAATATCTGCTGCGTATTTTTAATCTTATCTTGGAGAGAGGTGAAATTCCACGGGAATGGTCCGAAGTGGTCGTGATTCCTATCCTCAAGAAGGGTAAACCACTTTTTGAACCCCAATCTTACAGACCGATATCTTTACTTTCGTGCATTGCTAAAACCTTTGAAAGGATAGTGAAGATTCGGTTAGAAGCATGGATGGAAAGTAAAGGAATAATTCCTAAAAACCAGTTTGGCTTCCGACGGAACTGCAGCACTATGGATAGTCTGGCCATTATATCATCGGATATTTATAAATCCTTTGCTGAGAAGGAAAAAACGTTTGCGTTCATGGCTGATATCGCTAGTGCTTACGATAGTGTAGACATACCTTTGCTTTTAGATATTTTAGCCAGGATGGAAATCCCCTCAAGTATCCTTAGGATCATTGAGTCGTATTTCTTCGGTCGCAGGATTTATATAAGGCATGAAGGTACCCTCATGGGCCCGAGATCTGTCTCAAAGGGACTGTGTCAGGGGGCTATTATGGCTCCCCTTCTTTACTCTGTCTATACTTCGGATTTAGCTTCCCATATAAGTTTACCTGGTATTCGCTCTTTGATGTATGCCGATGATATCTGCTTGTATGTCCAAGCCAGTTTTCTGGACGATGGGCTGGAAAAAATCGAGTCTGCCATTCGTGACCTGGTGAAGTGGCTTGGTCTTAAAAGTCTAGAGCTGTCCCCCCATAAGTCAACGGTGATCGTATTTTCGCGTGAGCACAAGGATGTTCCTTTAGAGAACCTTCGAGTAGGAAATCTATATTTCCCTATTCGAAATCGAGTTGTATTCTTGGGAATCACTATGGATAGGAAGTTAAACTGGGTACCACAGGTTAACAATGTGATACTGAAATGTGAAAAGAGATTAAACATCTTGAGGTCATTGACAAGAACCTGGTGGGGCTCGGATCCCAAAATTCTCAAAATTTTATATAGTGCTATTGTTCGATCCCATCTAGATTACGGTAGTTTTATTTTTGGAGGATGCAGTAAGAAGCTTCTCCTGAAAATTAATGGTGTTCAATATAAAGGTCTAAGAATAATTTTGGGAGCTATGAGATCTTCACCTACCAACGCCCTGCAGGTTGAAGGGAATGAAATGCCTTGGAATATTAGGACTCAGCTCTTAGCTTCAAGATTCATTCTGAAAAGAGCCTATTTACAAAACCATCCAGTCATTGAGAGTCTATGTAGGCTTAGGGACTCCTTATTCTATTCGGCAAGTCAACCAAGGACACCCCTTCCTCTTCTGGTCTCATTCGGAGTTATAAGTCCTTTCTTGTATCTTTTAAGGCCTGAACCGATCCTTCCAATATATTCCAAGCCATTTGATATTAACTTTTCGAGAGTCGATGTAGATACTTCTCTTAATATACCAAGGAGTCTATGGAACAATTCCCTTGCTATTGAGGCGTTAATGAAATCTCATATTGAATGTGTGAATCCTGGGAGCTATCTGGTGTTTACTGATGGGTCCAAGCATTCACGTAGGGATCCAGTGGGAGCAGCATTATTTGATCCGCAGTCCAGTATATCCATCAAATACAAACTTCCAAGAGAATCAAGTATTTTCACTGCAGAATGTGTGGCCATCCTCGAAGCTGTAAAATATTGTATCAGTTTGGATCTTTTAACCTTCTCTATTTTGGTGGATTCATTGAGTGTCCTGGATAGACTGGAGAACGTAACTAGCGACAACTACCTAGTTCTGGAGATAGTTCACCAGGTTTCCAGGGCGAGGGACTTGGGGAAGAGGATAATGCTTATATGGGTCAAAAGCCATATAGGCATTATGGGTAACGAAATAGCTGACAAAGCTGCCAACGAAGCTGTCATGGCCCCAGATTTTACGCATATATATGTTACCCCGAGTGATTTGGCCGTTGTTTTGAGATATATTTTTCTTCAAATGTGGCAGAGCTTTTGGACATCATCTTCTGCGGAGAGGGGGGGAAGGTATTTCCTCCTGAACCCGAGAGCAGGCTCGTCTTCTTGGTTCAATGAGATCGATTCGAGGAGAGCTTTCTATTCCACGATCACACGCATGAGACTCGGTCATGGGTGTTTCCGTGCTCATTTGAAGCGAATTGGCATTCTGGGGGACGACAGGTGTGATTGTGACCCCGATGTTATTTGTGATCTTAACCACATTGTTTTGTCGTGTGTTCGCCTAGACAGAAGTCAATTAGAACGAGAACTTGGGGAGAAGGAGGTTCCTAGGCCTACGGACGTTCTCTCCCTCTTACTCAGTCGAGATATGGACATTTATAGGAGCATCTACAAGTTTCTCGCAATGAACAGCATCCATATATGAATAGTTACTAGATTGGTGTGATTTTTTTTTTTTTTTTTTCCTTTCATTGTGCTGGATATGATATCGCGTGGCTGGCCAAAACAGCTATAAAGCTGGAGGCCATGTAAAATATAAACTAAACTAAACTAAACT
>JAKCPI010031779.1:0-45745 GCA_023213315.1 Euborellia annulipes | reverse complement strand
TTTTATTTTATTATACAAAAGGGTACTTGGCCAAAGCCATTTTCCCCGTACATTCTCATGTTTTTTTTACAGATTTTTTTTTTTTTTTTTTTTTTTACATTTTTTTTTTTTTTTATATAAATATTGTAAAGAGGTATAAACAAGTGTGAGTAAATATAAATAAATAAAATAAAAGTTATCAAAAATTAAGATGCTTCAATAAAATATAGACTATAAAATAAAACAATAATAATAAATATTCAAAATTAAATTAATATTAATTAAAACGATCTAAAATATATATATTAAAAACTGAAGTTTACCGTTGGGCTATATGGCTATTTTAGTGGAGGTACAGTATATCTCTAGGTGTTTTAAGAGTTGTTCAGACGGATTTGATATTAATTGTTGATATGGTGGAGGAGATCGGAATTGAGGTCGAATTTTATTTAGAAATTGGGTTCGGGGGATTTTGTAGAGTGGACAGTGCAGGATGAGATGTTCTGGAGAAGCTATTGCCGAACAGGCACAGAGTGGTGAGGGGGTCATATTAAAGCGGTGGAGATGGGATGGGGATCTAGTGTGGTTAATTCTCAGTCTATTGTATAAGCAAATGGATTTTCTTGTTGCTGACTGCATGTTTTGGAACCAGGGCGGTGCGGGGATTGGTTTTATTTTCGCTGTGAAGGATCCTTTTAGCTGACTTGTGTATTGCCAATGGTGCGTCCATTCTTCTTTGAATTTTACTTTAAAATGCGATAGGGCATCTCTCCAAGAGATTCCTATGTCCAGAGGGGCTCCAATAAATGATGCTTTTTTTGCTAGAAAATCTACAAAACAGTTTTCCCGGGAGTCTGCGTGGCCTTTTATCCAGTTGAGTTGAATATGGTTTCCTCTGTCTGTGATGTCTTTAATTATAGTGATTATTTTTGTCTGGATATGTCCTATTTCTTTCGCTGGATTTATTTGAAGGGATTGCAGGGCGCTTTTTGAGTCGGAGAAAATTATTGAGGATTTGAAATTATTATATTTGATGTATATTACTGCTTCGTATATGGCTCTGAGTTCTGCGGCAAATATGGAGTGGAATTGTGAGAGTTTATATAGGGAGAAGGAAGAAGAGACGGAATCGTAAATTGCGCATCCTGTTTTGTTTGCGAATTTAGACCCATCTGTATAAACTATTGAGTTGAATTCCTGTAGTGATTTTTGCGGGCGGTCTATTGAGATAAGAGGGGTAAAAGTGAGAAGATTGAAATCAAGTTGGAATTTAGGAAAGAGGGAATATTTCTCGATTTTGAAATTGCAGGTGTTGTATTGGAATGATACTTGAAGTAGCGGAGGAATACTTTTATTATTCCAGAAGGCTGTATCATAGTAGGAGGTTTCCAGTTCGGATATTGCATTGATTGTGGGATGGTAAAATTTACTCTTTCTTTTCAGGTAGAATTTGGCTGCTAGCTGCTTCCTTCGGATGTTGAGAGGGATGATATTTGATTCTATGAGGATGGCATTTGTGGGTGAAGATTTGAGGTATCCCATGCAGCTACGTAAGGCTTGATATTGAATACGATCCAAGTTGGTGAGGAGAGTATTACAGGCGGAGCCAAATAAAAAACTACCATAGTCTAGTTTAGATCGGATTAGAGCTTTATAAATGAGAAGCAAGGAACTAGGATGGCTGCCCCACGTAGTGTTTGAGAGGACTCTCAGTATTCTTAGATCGGAAGAACATTTTGTTATTAGGTGTTTGATGTGCTCTCTCCAAGTCAGCTTTGAATCGAGTATGAGCCCTAGATATCTTGTTTTGTCAGAAAAAGGGATATTTGAGTTCCGGAGGGAGCTTAATTGCAGATTGGAAACTTTTCTTTTGGTAAAGATGCACTTTGAGGACTTGTTTATAGAGATATTAAGGCCAATTCCTTCAAGGTAACTTTTGAGTAAGACGACTGAATTATCTAGATCTGCCAGGCTTATGTTCAGGTTTGTGTTTGAGGAATAAATTAACAGATCGTCTGCATATTGTAAGCAGGTGGTATTATGTGAGACGTAGGAGATGAGGTCATGTGTGAAACAGAGGAAGAGTAACGGACTAAGACATGAGCCCTGGGGCAACCCTCTATAAGCAACTCTGGATAAAATGGATCCCTCTTTAGAACACACTTCTACGCTTCTTCCATAGTACAGATTGTACAGTAACTTCGAACATTTGGCGCCTATTCCTAAATTATATAACTTATCGACCAAGATGTTCCAGTTGACATGATCATAAGCACCCTCAATGTCGATGAACGCTGCGCAAGTGTATTCTTTAAGGGCGAAAGATTTTTGAAGCTGACAAACAAAAAGTGAAAGGTTATCCATGGTTGAATAGTATGAGCGGAAGCCGAAAGACAAATGTGGTAGTTTGAGATTAGTTTCAAGAAAATGTTCTAGCCTGGCTTTTATTAATTTTTCAAAAACTTTAAGGAGACAGGATGCTAAGGCTATGGGACGATATGAAGAGCCATGAAGCGGGTTTTTGTCTTTTTTCAGGATGGGGATAATATTGTATGTTTTCCAAGTTGGTGGGATATAATCAGTTTCCGGGAGATCATTGAAGATGCTCAGCATTAGGAGCAGGGCATATATTGGCAGATTTTTTAGCATGGAGTATGTTATTTTATCCTTTCCAGGGGCAGAGTCAGAGGAAGATCTTAAAACTATTTCCAGTTCTTTGAGAGTGAAAGGTTGGTCAAGAATATCATTGTTGTTATTGTGTTCAGGTAAGTGGGAAAAGGAATTATTTAGCGGAACAGATGCTGGGACCAGTATGTCTACAAATTCTTCTATGGTGGAGTCAGATGGGGTCGTTCGATTTGCCTGTACACCTTTTATTTTTTTGATTTTCTGCCATATCTCTTTGGAGTTGGTATCCGGATTGATGGATGAACAGAATTGCTGCCAGGATATTCTTTTGGCTTCTTTTATAATTCTTTTGGTCTTTGCTTGACACTCTTTTAATTTCAGGTAATTTGGAAGACTTGGGTTTATTTTATATTGACGATGGGCTTGCTTTCTTTCTCTTATTGCCAGATCACATTCATTTGACCACCAACAGACAGGGATATGTTTTCCTTTATATGGAGATGAAAGAGGGATCGAGTTATAGGCAGCTTCTATGATGGTTTTTTCCAAAAGGTTAAACTTTGTTTCTATTGTTTGGGCTTCAGCTGAATTCAGGAGTTGTTGAGTAATATGACTTTTGTATTTATTCCAATCTGCGTCTGCTATTTTAAATTTTGGAGTGAAAGGACTATTTTGAGAGGGAATTCGTTGTAGCATTTGAATTATGATGGGGAAGTGATCAGAACCAAGAGTGTCGTCGAGTAATGACCATTCAAAAAGAGTGGATATGGAGGAAGAACAGAAAGTGACATCGACGATTGATGGAGAAGTTAGTCCGAAACTTAATCTTGTTGACTGGCCGTTATTGAGGGGGATCAGGTCAAAGGCTTCGCAGACTTTTGAGAGACTCTCTCCTAACTGATCTTTGAATGAGCAGCCCCACTCGGGGTGATGGGCGTTAAAATCTCCAATGAGGAAGTGCGGAGCGGGATATTGTTGCAGAAGATGGGACCATTCTATTTCAGAGATGAAAGAATTGGGCTTGCAGTAGCAGGAGATTAGAGAAAGTATAAGACCTCCGGGGATGAATATTCTTGCGCAACAAATTTGGTAGTCATCGGTATTGATAATAAGAGGAGAATCGAAATGAATATTATTTTTGATTAGAAGTAGAGCGCCGCCTCTCCCATCGTTTCGGTCTGCTCTTATGGAATTGAAATTTGGAATATTGAACGTCTGTCCTGGTTTGAACCATGTTTCGGAAACCGCCGCTATTTGTATATTATATTCTTTAAGGGCTATTTGGAAGCTGCCAAGATTCCCATTCAGAGATCTTGCGTTCCATTGGAATATCGAGAGTATGTTGTTATTTGTTTGGGCTTGCGGATTCATTTTTGGGTGCGTGGGTAAAGGATTTATCTTCATTATCCATTGCGGGAGGGAAATGAAGAAAATTAAATCATGAACACCTTGGAATCAAAAAAAAAAAACATATTTATATAAAGGAATAAATAAATGAGTAGAAAAAATACCTGAAGAAATAAATAAATAGAAAAAATAAATGACTAATTAAATAAAAATTAAAAAGAATAGATATTTATAAATATTGTATATGGGTTAATATTACAGAAATTGTGTAGGATTATCTTAAAGAAAAAACACTTCAAAAAGAAAATATTTATAAATACTGTAAATGAAATATTATTGACGACGATGGGGTTTTATGTTAATTGAGAGTTCTGGGAAGAAGGTGCACTATTGTAATTTATGACTTTGTTTGTATTGTTTTGCGATGTCTCGTTGTTAGTTGGGTTGAAAGAAAGAGTGGAAAGTTTTTCTAAGAGGAGATTCAATAGGCTTTTAATATTTTCTATTTCATCTGCATTCGATGGGGAAAATGGATTCGGGGGGAGTGGAGCGAGTGGCAGGTTTAGGTTGTTGGATACATTTTGTTGCATTTGGAAGAAGGGTCTAGCTGGTTGGGCATTTGTTTTGTTTGACGAGATCTGGACAGATGATGCGCGTTGCATCGGAGATCTATTTATTTGAAAAGAATGAGCGGCGATATTGGGGATAGTTGGTATAAAATTATTGCTATTGTTATTAATTCCTCCAGATGTGATTTGTGCGTATGTTGTAGTTGATTTAAAAGGTGTGGTTGTTTGTACGGCTTCTTTATAAGAGATATTTTCTTCTGCCATCGTTGTTTTAAGTTTTTTTTGGTAGCTATAGAAAGGACATTTTTCTGTGTCTGTTGATTTGTGTAGGCCTTTGCAATAGATGCATGTGGGTAGTTGGTTGCAGTTGGAGCTTAAATGATCGGTCGCACCGCAGACTTCACACTTACTAGGGCTTCTACAAGTTAGGCTTGTGTGTCCGTAGGCTAAGCAGGAAAAACATTGCACTACTCTTTGGATATATAATTGTACTCTGCAGAAGACACCTAGGATGCGGATATCGGATGGTAATGTCTGCCCCTTGAAGGATAAGATCATAACTGGAGTAGGGAATTTCTGAGTAGGATCATTTTTATTTTTTTTATATATTCTTGTGGCTTTAACAATTGGATGGGTGGAGATAGAATAATTAATTAAGTCCTCCTCAGTCAAGGAGGTGTCAATGTTTTTGACCACTCCCTGTCTAAAGAGGGCGAAGTTCGGGATATAGCATTTTATGTTAAGGGTTGACCAAAAAGGGGCTTCAATTATGTCATTTGCATCTTTAAAATTATTTGTTATGATTTTTATTTTGTTTCGGTTAATTTTATTTATTGAGGTGATGTTTTTGTAAATATTATATAAATTTTTCCTTAAGAGATTGCCGAAATACATGGGGTGTTTCCTCTCAGTGCCTAATTGCTCAATAAAAAGAAAGAAGGGGCCTGAATCAGTTGAATCGTATCTGTTTTGTTTACATATTTTATAATAGGGTAACCTCTCATTGATAATCTTAGGGCTAGGTTCACACTTGTTTATACTTACATTGTTTTTTTTAATTTTATTTTGTGAATATTCTTCGGTATCAGTTTCTTGAATTCCTCTTTTGGCTGACTGCTCCTTCATATCGATGTCATCCAATTCGTTTAAGGCCCTATTCAGGGCATAACTGGTCTGGGGGATGTATACCTCTTCGTTCGATGTTGATGCTATAGGGGGGTTAGGCTCCCCGGAAGCCCCCTGCAAATTCATTGTCCAAGGGGGAAAACTCCCGCGGGATTTTCTCTCAAACACTTATGTGGGCTTGAGAGGGATTTCGAAACAAGTCCGCAGTACACGAAACCAACTCTGAAACACTTGATTTATTTTAAAAATGAAAGAATTTTTCAGAGCAAAAAACTAAACAAACACTAGCGATCACGGCCTACCGTGAAGTCCGTATTTTTCGACATGAATAATATCAGTATACCTAGTATACATATTAGCACAATATTATTGTTAACCGTTCATTCTTAGTTAAATAACCTTTCAAATGAATTTTATCAGAGGTGGACTCAGAGACTAATGTTGAAAAAATTGATAAATTAAAAAAAAAAATATTTATTTATTCACGCCCCTTCCTCATTCATTCATCTCCCCAAATTCAGTTGCCCTCTTTTTTTTTTATTTTATTTTCCTATCTCTCAAAAGAAACTAATTCCAATTACAGAGAGACCGAGGAGACATTGCCAAAGTTTGAAAATTTTCACGGCAAATGGGATTTGAACCTGAGTTGTATAGCAACTCTAGATTCTTAATCCACAACTTATCCGATTAGCCATGCGCCTCCTAAACAACCCCTTACAATGGAAATCCTCCAAACGCTCTTATGCAATTGATTCTTTTCCTTTTAGAAAGTGACTATACGAAAATCAGAGAGTTAGGTTGCCTATTGCAAGGCGCATTATATATCTTTCCCGTTCTGGTTAAACAAACGTTAAATAAATTAAATTAAAATACTACTAATTATCGGGAATACCAGGGCCGGATCTAGGGGGGGGGGGGGGGGCAGTGGGTGCATGTCCCTTATTGTGCAGATATTAAATATAATATTTTTTAACAAAAGGAAAATGATCTCCATTGAAGATAGGCTAACACCTCAAGCCCTGCTCCTCAACCTTGAAATTAGACACACTTTGAGATCTTTTTGTTTCTCATTGTGAATGAGTTTGCATTTGT
The DNA here is from genome assembly GCA_023213315.1 of Euborellia annulipes. Taxonomy (NCBI): domain Eukaryota; kingdom Metazoa; phylum Arthropoda; class Insecta; order Dermaptera; family Anisolabididae; genus Euborellia; species Euborellia annulipes. Next base: position 39,005 of record JAKCPI010031779.1, on the reverse strand, counting down.
AGAGGTTATTTGATTTTAACATAAATATGCAAATTTTATTGGAATATCTTTATAAATGTATATAAAGCTTAAATTAAAATAAAAAATCTGGTGTGACTGGCGCACAGCACACAACTTTCTCTTACCTTCGGTAATCGAAAGTTGTGCACTGTGCTTGTCACACCAGATTTTTTGTGTCGACATGTATTTAGTTCCCGGCAGTAGGGAATATTTGAATTCAGATGTAAAATTTATAAGTATGGGAAAATATTTATATTTCGTAACCATGACAACCATTTCTCCTATCTTTCCTATGAAGCACAAGAGTAAAGTGTGCTTCAAACAATTTTGAGAGCAAAACGAGAATATACATTTGAAAGAGCATCTAAAAAATAATTGATTTTTGAATTTTAATCAAAATCGTTAGAGCGAATTTTGAGAAAATCGAAAAAAAATGAAAAAGTACATCAGTAAAGTACTAGTACTCTTTGGCCGATTTTGATTAAAAGCTTATTTTTCCGGTCCCGGGGGTGTTTAACTTATATATAAAATTTCAACCTCCTAGCTCAATTCCTTCATGCTTAAAAGTGAACACAGACACACACACACACCCACCCACCCCACCCACCCACCCACCCACACACCCACCCACAGACAGACCATGTCGCGAAAACCACTTTTTTGGATTCAGGGGACCTCAAAACGTGAAGATCCATCAAAATCTCGACATCGAATTTTTGACATGAAACCAATACTTTCTCTCTATATATATATTACATATATACATAGGTAAGAGAAAGTAAAAAAATATTGAATCTTTCCTTACAAATTCAGAATTTTTAATTAAGAGAATCGTTTAGAATCACTACCATAAAGATTAAATTAAAGGTCAAATATTTTATATATTGACTAATTATTATCTAATTTGTATAACTCACGAGTATTTACCAGAAGGCCTATCTATATATTTGTTTGAAAATGGATTTTTTCTCTTATTTTAGCCTTTTCTGCATCTTAGGTCATAAAAAAATGATTTTTTTTGTACTGATGATGACCAGGCGTGATGCCGGTCGAAATATTTACAAATTAAATTGAAGTGAGAGGTGTCCACTAGCGGCTGGTTTTATTCTCCGGTTCCTTCTATATGTATATGATCCAGCAAAAGTTCTAATGTAATATTTTAATCTTTTTGAAAAACATATAACCAAGTATTTATTAATTTGAATGAGCGAAAAATGTAGGTACCGCCGGGAGTCGCACCACGGATCTGTCGATTTACGCTCAATATGCCCTACTACTGGACCACAGTACCGCACTCGCTTATTTAAATATGATAGATCGCTAATTTCAGTCTACTAGAGAAAACGCCGCTCTAATCAAGCGTCCAGATTTGAGAGAATATCTCAAAACGTCCATCTAGATCGCGCCTCAGTACCGGGGAAATCTGGACGCTTGATTAGAGTGGCGTTTCTCTAGTAGACTGAAATTAGCGATCTATCATATTTAAATAAGCGAGTGCGGTACTGTGGTCCAGTAGTAGGGCATGCTGAGCGTAAATCGACAGATCCGTGGTGCGACTCCCGGCGGTACCTACATTTTTCGCTTATTTAAATTAATAAATACTTGGTTATATGTTTTTCATAATTACTTCATGGACCAACACATGGTAGATATAATTCTTTATTTTTAATTTTTTTTAATTTTGTAATTTTTCCCGTTTATTCGGTCTAGTGACGATACGAATTATCAGGATGGCCGGGCCCCTCGGGGCTCAGGTAGATCCGGTTTTTAAAAAATATTTTTGTGCATGGGCAAATGAGTCGGACTCCCCCCGATACCCTATATACGCCCCTGACTCCTGGTCAATATCCACGCACTCACAAGATATAATCTCTGAATAATTTCACATACCATACTCTCTAAATTTTGTAAATAAAAGATTGATTAAAAATAATTTTTTTTTTTTCATATTAAAAATGTTTGGTTTAAATGTCTTCCGTACGAAGAAACCGCAATGTATTATTTCTAGGTTGTCAATATTTTCTCATCAATTTATGTTTCTCTTTGGCGGCATCAAGTCGCCTCTCGAGGCAAGACATCTAAGGTGGGTGGAGGGGGAAATTCTCTTTTAACCTAATGGTAAATATTAAGTTTTCTGTGTCGCCAAAAAGCCTTTATTTTTAAGTGGGATAATCAAAACATAGTCAAACTCTATGCCTAAAATAAATGTGTGATAATCTTTGTTAAAACATTTGTGTATTTTAAATACAAAGACTTCATTAGCAAAAAAAGAGAAAATGTAAGGACATTTGTTTAAAAAAAAAAAATCATTTTATTTTTAAGGAGATTCTTGAATAAATGATTACCAACCTCACCCAGCGAAAAGAAAAAAATCTGGTGTGATTGGCGCACAGCACACAACTTTCTCTTACCTTCGGTAATCGAATGTTGTGTACTGTGCTTGTCACACCAGATTTTTTGTGTCGACATGTATTTAGTTTCCGACAGTACGGTACATTCGATTTTCAAGATGTAAAATTTATAAGTATGACAAAATATTTATATTTTGTTACCATGGCAACCATTTCTCCTATCTTTTCTATGGAGAACAAGAGTAAAGTGGTCTTCAGAAGATTTCAATCACAAAATGAGAATATACATTTTAAAGAGAATCTAAAAAATAATTGATTTTTGAATTTAAAAAAAAATCGTTGGAGCAAATTTTGAGAAAATCGAAAAAAACTGAAAAAGTGCATCAGTAAAGTACTAGTACTCTTTGGTCGATTTTGTTCAAAAGCTTCGTGTCAGGTCCCATGGGGGTGCCTAACTTAAATATAAAATTTCAACCTCCTAGCTCTTTTCGTTCTTGAGATATTTTGTTCACAGACACACACACAGACACACACACAGACAGACACACAGACAGACACACACACAGACAGACCATGTCGCGAAAACCACTTTTTTGGATTCAGGGGACCTCAAAACGTGAAGATCCATCAAAATCTCGACATCGAATTTTTGACATGAATCCAATACTTTCTCTCTCTATATATATTAACATATATATAGAGGTAAGAGAAAGTAAAAAAAATTATATATAAAGCAATGGAGAACAAACTAGAAGAATTTTTTTTTGTTTAAGATGTTTGTTTCAAAGTTGGTTGGAACGATCAAAAAGATGACGTTTCAAGGGTGTAGTTCTGAGGGTGCAATGGACCACCAAGGTGCAGAAAGATGATGGATTGTCTATTTACAGAAAGCCGAGTATAATTTGCTCGGAACGCCCCTTTCGCCGCCACTTTAATTCAGACAACAAATTGTAGGTAATTCAAAAAGAAAAAAAAAAATGGAAGGAAAAAACAAGGGGAAAAAGCCCACAAGCATCCTTCACTTGAAATGATTTGTAGCAAATTTGGCATACTTACATTGAATATTAAGCAAAAATTAGTAGGTATATTTTGTAGAAAAGGCTGAATTGTAATTATGGTAAAAACCTTTTTTTTTTTTTTTTTTTTTTTTTTTCATAAAAAACACTCACACTTTTTTTCTCATTCACACACACATACAGTCTTTTCGGCAACTTAGGCCATTTAAGACTTTTAACGATACTCGTATTTATATAATATATATTTATTTGGGATCCAGGCATTTTTATTTAAGCCATTTGGTATCCAAGTGGCGTAAATAAAATTATCGGACTGCCTGGGGTCCGAACCCGCGACGCACAGTGGGCTGAAATCGAAAAAAAGCGGCCATAATTATCTTTTTTTTGGGCGGATTTTTACAAAATTAAAACTATACATACATAATCATATGTTCTTCTATACCCTTCAATATTTTCATATTTTACCAAAAGGGGTTGAAATTACCCCTTGACAAAGTTGAAAAAAAAATTATGATGTGTGAAATATAAAGAAAAACATATGTCAAAAAATCAAAAAAAATATGCGTTTTACAAAAATGACATTTATTTTTACAAAAAACATACCTGGGGTGAACTACCCCTTACTGAAGGGAGCAAAAAAAAATTTTTTTTTTTTGATAATTACAAGCAATACGTCTTTATATACATTTTAATGGATGCTGATTCCAAAGATGTCATCTATTTTTACTAAAAACATACATAGGGTGAACTACCCCTTACTCAAGGTGTTAAAAAAAATTTTGCTTAGATAATTACAAGCAATACGTCTTTATATACATTTTAAAGGTCACTCGTTACGAAAATGTCATTTATTTTTACAAAATATATAGATGGGGTGAACTACCCCTTACTGAAGGAAGCAAAAAATATTTTTTTTTTTTGGTAATTACAAGCAATATGTCTTTATATACATTTTAATGGATACTGATTCCAAAGATGTCATCTATTTAAAAAAAAAAAACATGCATGGGGGTGAATTACCCCTTACTCAAAGGGTCAAAAATTTTTTTTTTTGATATAAGCTTATATAAGCAATACGTCTTTATATACATTTTAATGGATTGCTGATTACAAAGATGACTATTTTCTCTTCCCTCAACATTGGGGGAGGGGGCTCGAGCCCCTTGGGCCCCTTGGAGTCGGCTTCTATGTCCCTGTCATTATACTTAAATAAAAATTATTTGTTAAAAAATAAATTACTATATTCTAGCCACTAACTTCTGTTTTATGTTCCTGTTTACCACTGTCTCTCGCTGATTGGCCAGAGACAAAGGAAGTGGAGTCAGTGAGGGAAATTTAAAACTTAAAAATTTTGCCCCGAAGGCGAGCAATTGCAAAATTTCCAAACAGTGAGCAAGAATAAATGTGATGCATTTGCTCGCTGAAGGCATGTAAGGGGGTCCAGGGGGGCTTTATCACTTGTAGACAAAAATAATATAGTTATTTCAATAATATTAACAAGAATATGAACAAGAAAAAAATGAAATTTTCAAATATTGAATATTCCCTTTTAATAGATTATTTTTTCAAAAGATTACAAAATTTGAGGCCCCCCTTCAAATTTTATGGTCATTCTGATAATAGCCTGATTTTATTTTGTCCCCTCAGCCCTTTGTCACGTTTTAATATTATCTCTAAAGCAGAGAGAAGTTCATATGGTTTGACGGAAATCATTTGTTTTTTTGCCGATTTAATTATAAAAAAATTAATAAAAATTTTTCGGGCAAAATCGGGCAAAAAGTTTCGATGCAATTATGTTCTACATGTATTCTAGTTTCAGAATCTATTGAGTTTGTTAGAAGGCAAGAGGATGCCCATATACTTTTTTGAAATTGAAAAAAATTTATATTGCTTTTTTTTTTTACTTACAAAAAAAATTTATTTAAAAATAAATAACTGTACTACAAGAAAAACAAAAATATATTCAGAAAGAAGATTAATTTATCTATGATTCAAAAAAAAAATTCATTAAAATAGGATTAATATTAATAGATGAAAAAAATTTCTGAATATCGACTTAAAACGCAAAGAAAAGTTAGTAAGTTTTCTTGCCCAATTTGGCGCTCTATAACTCGGGTTTGGGTTGGGTAAAAAAAAAAATGAATTATTGTTCTGAGGTCCACATATAGTCTATTATTAGTGTGCAAAACGTTGTTTTTATATTTTGAAGTTCATTTTTTCGAATTATGGCCGCTTTTTTCCTATTTCAGCCCACTGTGCGATGGTTCCTTGTTCTCGGCGTTGATGGTAATTATAAACTCGTTTCGTATTCGAATATAATTTATTTTAATTAAAATTTAAATAATCTTTTGTGTGACTGTCGCACAGCACACAACAGATTTTTTGTGTCGACATATAAGCTCATATAATTTCCGCCGATATATTAGAATTAAAGTTTTTTTTTTTTTTAACACTTTTTCCATTCACGCTCAACACTCACAGACAGATGCCTGAGATATTTTGTTCACAGACACACAGACAGACAGACTAACAGACCATGATGTTAAAATGTTCTCAGAGTGTATTAGAATTTGCAAGTTGAAAATTTTGAATTTTAAATTATTTCATAATCAAAAAAATGGAAATTTAATTGTCAGCGCTTACCCAGTGCAGAGAGTCTCGAAGAGCTGCTTAAACGGAGATGCTCGAGCGAGAAAGTCGATGATGAAGGGAGAAGTCGACCTCTAGTAATAACCACCTCTGTAAAAGATAAAAATTATTATTTTTTCTTACTAAATATGAATCGTATGTTTGGGCGTGGGTGTATGGAGAAAGAGAGCATTTACAAAAATATTATAAGGAAAAATATTAATAATATTTGGGGAATTAATATAGATTTAGATAATTTAAATTAGAATTCATTCAGATTGGATTATTAAAAAATTTTGAAGTTAAATAAAATTTTAATCAGAATAGAAAATATACACCTGTTACCACCCTCTGTTTTCATTATTAAAAAATTTTATAATGATAATATAAAAATAAAATCTGTTTATTAAAGCTTATGTGGTTTTAATTATTAATATTAGGGGAAGTTTTATTAATAGATCACATTTTTATATTAATTATTTATTAAAAACTTGAATCGGAACAAGTGCACAGTACTCGAGAACGGCTGCAGAATAATCAGTGAAAAAATCTTTAAATAGAGGAATAAAATATACTCTCGCACCCCCTAAAATCTCAAAGTTTATCCCTTTCACGTTTGTAAATTTTCTTAAATAAGAATGCCTGGATCAATAGATATATTTACAAATAACGAGTATCGTTTAAAGTCTTAAATGGCCTAAGCTGCCGAAAAGACTGTGTGTATGTGTGTGTGTGAATGTGAGTGTTAAAAAAAAATATATTTTTCTATCTAAGAATGTCCCCAGAGAGAATCGGTATTTAAGTATAAGAACTGTTGGGAGCCGAATCAAAAAAAGAGAGAGAGGGAGATTTTTTATAAATTTAAATCATATTCAAATATTTTAAAATGAGGAGGTTGTTATACTCGAGATATTAAAATAGAGAGAATCCCATGAAAATGAAATTATTATTTATTATAAAATGAAAAAATTTGATTGTCAGAACTCACCTATTGCAGGAGAGGTGACCTGGAGATGCTGGAGCGAGAAGGACGATGATGAAGGGAGAAGTCGACCTCTAGCAATAGACACCCCTGTAAAAAATAAAAATTATTATTTTTTCTTATTAAATATGATTCGTGAGTTTGTAGAAAGAGAGAGTTTACAAAAAAATAAAAAATGATAAAATTTTAATTTGGAAATGTACACACCTTACCACCCTCTGTTAACATTATTAAAAATAATAATATAGTTTTAAAACGAAATGTTAATCAGACTTTATTACTATATCAGTAACGAGAGATAAAAGTTTAAGAATTTATAGTTTTCAATTATTAGCTAAATTCTGTGTTAGTGGGGTGGAGGGTGAGGAGGGAATTGGATAATTTTATATACCCTAAGTAACAGATTTTAAAAGAGAAAAAAAAAATGAAAAATAGAAATATAAATAATAAATAAATGACAAAGGGAGGAATATTTTTTATATTATCTAATATACAAGGGTTAATTAGAAATGTTAATCCATGTTAAAACGCTAAAAGATATAAAGAGAAGTTTTAGGAAGAATTTTTTTTTTGAATTTTATAGTTAAAAATTTTTATAATCCAGAAAAACAAAATATTCAAAAAAAAAAGCTACACTCCCATTCAAAACAAATTTTTGGAAGTTGAGTCAAAAGAGAGAGAGAGAGAGAGATTTTTAAAAAAAAGAGACCTACAAGAAAATTATTAATTAATATTTGTGATATGAACTAATAAATTATTATAGATATTATTTTTTTATTAGGGATAAATTCGAAGTGAAATAAGACTCCATTATTTACCCACCCTTAAAACACCCCCCCGAATTGAAAGGATTTACTCATTGCCCTACCAATCATTTCTATAGACCTAATATAGAAAGGAGATAATTTTTCTATTATTATTCAAAATAATTTGGTAAAAATAATGAGAAAAATAAAAGTGGGGAGAGAGAAACTTCTATAGCAATGATTATCAAGTATCATAAAATGAGGGAGGACTTCTTTTGGCCTATAAGAGATTTTAAAAAAGAGAGAATGACCTTTCCCAGGAAATGATGAGATAAATTGAAAAAATTTGATTGTCAGGGACTTACATAGTGCAGAGAGACACCCTCGGAGTGCGCCTAGATGGGGATGCTCGGGCGACAAGGTCGATGCTTATATGACAAAGATACGTGTTGAGATTTCGCTTCTTTTTGATGCTCCCTCATTTGCATGTTGATTTGTTTTAGCTGACTTTGACTCGTTGACCAGTAACACATAAAGAGATGCTGAAACAAAAGAAAATATAATTAATTATATTAAATATTTTTTTCTCTAATTTAAATATATTCTTCAAAGTTAATATTTTATCATATGACAATTTAAATTAATATTGATAAAGTTTTTTATTATTGTTTTAATTTTCAATTGCCCCCGGGTTTGGCGTAGTAGGTAGCGCGCCTACCTCCTATACCAAACGTCGCGGGTTTATTTTATAATAATAATGAATAATGATGACGAACTTGGATGATTTTTTTCTAAGGTCTCTCTTCTGAAACAAAGAGATATTTAGCAATTACAATAAAGATTATTTTATTAAATATTGGCTGCAGAATAAGCAGTGAAAAAATCTTTAAATAGAGGAATAAAATATACTCTCGCACCCCCTAAAACCTCAAAGTTTATCCCTTTCACGTTTGTAAATTTTCAAGTTGTTGATCTATTGCTAAAAAGATAAAATGTTTTCTATAAATCGACTAGCACCCCTCTCTGGCTGCAGCCACCAAAAATATTATTTATTTGTTTAAAAAAAAAATAAAATAATAATAATAATAATAAGCTACTTGTTTAAGTAAAATACGAATAGATTACACCTACACTAGTCGGCAAGAACAAAAGTTTCGACACAATTCCTTCGCCTTAAGTAAAATAACCCAATAGACACTCATGTAAAAAATAAAAATTATTATTTTTTCTTATTAAATATGATTCGTGAGATTGTGTGTAGAAAGAGAGAGTTGGCATTATTAAAAATAATAATATAGTTTTAATATGCAAATTATAAATACCTTATAATTGGAGTGAGATGAGGGGTGTGTGCCCTTTTATTCTCACTAATAGAATCGCAATAGAAGAGATGATTTTTGCACAGAGATGGCTCCTTCCTCGAGATGAAGTCAACTAAAAGACTTGACTTGCTTTGCAAAAGTAAAAGGTTTATTTTTAAAATAATTTCAATTGCGTATGTGCTGTTTGTTTTATAATAATGATGAATAATGATGACGAACTTGGATGTTTTTTTTTCTAAGGTCTCTCTTCTGAAACAAAGAAATATTATTATTAAGCTATTATATTCAATCATTAAATATTAAATAAAGATTATTTTATTAAATACCAGTAATTGTTTTATTTATCCCTTAATCCTTTCACAAATATTCTTTTTAATTCTAATCCTAATATTGGAATATTTATTTTTGCAGAATAATTTTTTGACTAATCTTATATTATGAAAGTGTTATTTGGGCTAGGGGTATTATAAATTTAAAAAAATTAAAAATTAAAAATTCAATTTTATGTAAGAGAATCTAAAAAATGATTGATTTTTGAATTTAAAAAAAAAATCGTTGGAGCGAATTTTGAGAAAATCTAAAAAAATTGAAAAAGTACATCAGTAAAGTACAATACTAGTATGATCAAAAGCTTATTTTCACGTTCTAGGTGGGTGTCTAACTTAAATATAAAATTTCAACCCCTAGCTCAATTCCTTCATGCTTTAAATTGAACCCAGACAGACAGACAGACAGACCAGACCCAACCTCCAACCCCTTTTTGGTTTCAGGGGACCTCAAAACTGTATATCCATCAAAAACTCGAAATCGAATTTTTGACATGAATCCAATACTTCATCTCTATATGTTAACATATATATAAGTTTTTTTTTTTTTTTTTTTAGAATGGAAGGAGAGGCAGGAGGTTCAACATATCCCATTTTCCAATTTTACCATCACACAGATTTCATATTAATTATAAATATAAATCATATTCGATAATACATTGTTTTGTTCTCAATCATTAGATATGTGAGGAAGTAATGCCATTACTTCCTCACATATCTAACCTTCCAGATACAAATTTTATTTACAACAACATATTTAAAATACAACTCCTTCATGTTAATTGAACCCAGACAGACAGACAGACCCACAGACAGACAGACCATGTCGCGAAACCCCTTTTTTGGTTTCAGGGGACCTCAAAACGTGTATATCCATCAAAAACTCGAAATCGAATTTTTGACATGAATCCAATACTTCATCTCTATATGTTAACATATATAGGTAAGTGTTTTGACTAGGGCTCGGATTTATAGGCACTAAAAATCTATAAAATAGGCAGGCAACTAAGCACTAAAAATTATTAAAATAGGCACTTAAAAAGGCATTTATTGTAAAAAAAGGCACTTAAAAGGCATTATTTAAGAAATAATATAAAAATTTTAAAAATTGATGTCTTATTTTTGAAAACAAAGATAAAATATTTCCCTCTTTTGCACAGATTTGGCTGAATGAGGGCGAAGGTGGGGGGGGAGCGAAGCTCAACTGGGGCGCCGGTTTTCGTTCGACCTTTTTTTTTTTTAGTGTTCGAATCTCGTTCGTTCGATTTTTTTTTGTAATTTTTTTCCGGATTTTGTGATATAAAATGAATTTATTATGAAATTTCAAAAAAAAGCCGAAATTGGCAATTTGAACTTAAAATAGGCACTTAAAAAGGCATTTATAGATGAAATAGGCACTAAAACCCAAAATAGGCCAAAATAGGCATTATAGGCACTAACAAATGCCTCTTCTGTTATTCAGAATTCCATGAAACGTATACATATCATATTGGCCTAAATTTTAATCCATAAATTAAAAAAAGGCAAATAGGGCGAAATCCGAGCCCTAGTTTTGACTCAACTTACTGTAGTTTTATTCTGGCCAATTAGCACCCTGATAAACACAGAGACTTAAACAAATTTTTAAAAAATCGCACTTATTGCTATACGACTGACGAGAGATAAAAGTTTAAGAAAGCAACCCTCCTATTCATTTCTATTCATTTCTAGGCCTAATATAGAAGGCAGATAATGTTTTTAAATATAATTAGAAATATTTTTCTATTTTATTTACAGTGGCGTACCAAGGTGAGGGCGGGGGGGGGGCGGTCCGCCACAGGCCCCGAACCGGCATAGGCCCCCACATATTTATAAAAACAAAATTTAAGGAAAATTTCTCTTTGAGAGGCTCTGACCCCTTGGGGTTAAAGGATATACGGTATTTTAAAAATATTTTTGTGTATGGAGTCGAGGGATATTTAAAGATGAGCACCCCCCAAAAAAAAAAATTCAATATAAGGCCCCCTCTTCTAGTGTCGCTCCAGGCCCCCAACTGCCTCGGTACGCCTCTGTTTATTTAAGCCATTTGGATATCAAATGGCTTAAATAAGAATGCCTGGATCAATAGATATATTTACAAATAACGAGTATCGTTTAAAGTCTTAAATGGCCTAAGTTGCCGAAAAGACTGTGTGAATAGCGTGTGTGAATGTGAGTGTTAAAAAAAATATATTTTTCTATCTAAGAATGTTCCCAGAGAGAATCGGTATTTAAGTATAAGAACTGTTGGGAGCCGAATCAAAAAAAGAGAGAGGGAGATTTTTTATAAATTTAAATCATATTCAAATATTTTAAAATGAGGAGGTTGTTATACTCGAGATATTAAAATAGAGAGAATCCCAGGAAAATGAAATTATTATTTATTATAAAATGAAAAAATTTGATTGTCAGAACTCACCTATTGCAGGAGAGGTGACCTGGAGATGCTGGAGCGAGAAGGACGATGATGAAGGGAGAAGTCGACCTCTAGCAATAGACACCCCTGTAAAAAATAAAAATTATTATTTTTTTCTTATTAAATATGATTCGTGAGTTTGTTAGAAAGAGAGAGTTTACAAAAAAATAAAAAATGATAAAATTTTAATTTGAATGGAAATGTACACACCTTACCACCCTCTGTTAACATTATTAAAAATAATAATATAGTTTTAAAACGAAATGTTAATCAGACTTTATTACTATATCAGTAACGAGAGATAAAAGTTTAAGAATTTATATTTTCAATTATTAGCTAAATTCTGTGTTAGTGGGGTGGAGGGTGAGGAGGGAATTGGATAATTTTATATACCCTAAGTAACAGATTTTAAAAGAGAAAAAAAAATGAAAAATAGAAATATAAATAATAAATAAATGACAAAGGGGAGGAATATTTTTTATATTATCTAATATACAAGGGTTAATTAGAAATATTAATCCATGTTAGAACGCTAAAAGATATAAAGAGAAGTTATAGGAAAAAAAAAAAAAAAAAAAAAGAAAAGCCCTAAAAAAAAAAATTATTTTTTTTTTATTTATTATTCGTGTGTTTGTGTGTAGAAAGAGAGAGTTTACAAAAAAAAATAAAAAATAAAATTGATAAACAATTTTTTTACCCTTATTTTTAAGGAAGAAATATTAATGATATTAAAGATATACACCCTTTTACGCCCTCTGGTTTCTAGTTTTTAGACAAAGGATAATTTTATAAATATGTTTTAAGAAAGAAAATATAACAATAAAATGTTAACCCTTTATGCAAGTGAAATATGCAAATTATAAATACCTTTTAATTGTGGAGAGACTAGGGGTGTATGTGACGTTTTATTCCCACTAATAGAATCGCAATACAGAGGCACTTTGCAGAGAGGTGAGTTCAATCGACTGGCCCCTTGGCCCCCTTGACGCAGATGCATTTGCTTTTCCTAAGGTCTCTCCTCTGAAACAAAGAAATATTTTTTTTTAATCCTCTTCTATCTTTTTTCATTTTTGTTTAAATAATTCTTTTATTTCCCCGTAATCCTTTCCTTTCTCACGTTTAAATATAAAAATATATTAGTATGTTTATCGAGTATTTAGCTTAGCTTCAAATGGGGAATTAATACAATTTAAATAATAATTTTTACCTCAATTCATTCAGATAAGGGATTCATAAAAAATAATTTTTTTTTTAATTAAGTACTTGATTTGTTTCTAATTTGAAAGGTATAATTCGTTTTTGTCTAAATTCCTTAAGGGTTTGTTTCTTTTTGATAATTTTTTTTTTTATTTTAACAAATCTTTCTATTTAAAAAGAAAATTGAGTGATTTTTATGGAAAATTTTATAGAAAAGAATAGATGACTATATATTCAAGTAATTTGCCCCCTACATCCCTCTTGGCATATTTAATTATTAATTGTTAAAGGGATGAATAATTGAGAAGTTTATTAGAAAAATTAAGATATTTATTGTCTGTTCTTTAAATTAAATGATAAAGAATTTTATATAATTTATTTGATTCAATGACTATTTTAACCCACAACCTCCAGAAAAAACCACCCCTATTACTACATTAAATTACCGATCGAAGAGAAAAAAACTTTTTTATTAGATTAGTCAAAAAGTAATTATTATATCTTTCACAATAGTTAAAAAAAAAATATTTTTTATAAACTGGAAATAAAAAGAAATGTTTATATTATCTGAATGAATTGCAGTAAAAATTCTAATTTTAATTATAATATAATATTTCAAAAGGAGACGATAAACAAACAAACCCATTCCACGGAAAATGAATAAACACATAAAATAGAAAAAATTCTAACGGGAACGTTAGTCATTTCGAACGTCGTCATTTCGATCGATCATAGCATAAAAACAAATTAAAAAAAAATTGACTGAATTGATGAAACTTGTAATTAAAGGAGGCGAGTGGAGAAAATGTTTAAGAAAAGAATGCATTCAGACAGTGGAAAAAAAAAATTCCACCTCTAAAAATCTCACTTATTATACCATTGACGAGAGATAAAAGTTAAGAATTTCTATTTTCAGTTATTTAATAATAATTTCATAATATAGAACTAAATTCTCAGTTAGAAGGGTGGAGGGTGGATGACAAGGAGTAGCAAGTAATGCATTTGCTTAAAAGTAAAAAAATTAAAAAAAAAAAAAATTTTCTATTAAAATTTAGTTTTTGAAGAAAGTTTATAATAAGGGGTGATTTACACCCATTCTCACCCTCCACCCTAGGGTACACGACTTAATCATAGCGTTGTATTTAAAAATTGGATAATTTTATAAGTATATTTTTAGTAGTAAAATAATAGAAAGATTAAGAGAGAAAAAAAAATTGAAAATAGAAATTTAATTCGTTATGCAAATGAGATATGAAAAGATTCATTACCGTAAGAATAAGATGACCAGACAGGGAGTAAAAGTTTGGGGGATGAACGTCTTATTTGCACACACAATATAAAAGAAACAAAACACAGAGAGAGAGAGAGAGAGATTCAAACGACTGATTCATGGCTCGGCTCAGATACAACTAAAGCCAGGGAGATAGGCAGCCAGCTTGCATGCAGGCATCGATCGATAGAGAAATAGCATTGCTCTCTGGGCGGCCAAAGAATTATCAAATAAATTCTCTATTTATAAAAATTCTATTCACTTGCAAACTAACGGCGTTTTATTCTGTTGGGAATAAATTAGAAATTAAATACTTTTTAAAAGACTCTTTTTATTTACTCACCCTTAAAACCCACCCCAAAATAAATAAAATACTTCCAAGTGTTATTTTTTGTATTTATTTATTTATTAGGGATATATTCGAACTTAAATAATTTTTAAAAGACTTACTTAATTAATCCGCCCCTGAACCCACCCCAATTTAAGAAAATACTTGTATACCTGTTTTTGTAAAATTATATAAGTATGAGATTAACCAAAATAATGACAGATAGCTATGCTAAATGCAATGACGGGAATTGAATCTTAGCCCCCAAAAGAATATAATGGTCCAGTACCAAAAATAAAGATTCATCCTTGTCATCGCGTTCCCCTGGCCTAGTTATTAACAAATTGGTAAATGACATTTTTAATTTAAGAAAAATTATATTAAAATTATAAACTGCACTCATATTCGTCTCCAATAATAATAAATAAATAAATACAGTATGAACGAACTCGATAAAGACGATGTGTCCTTGTTCTCGGCGTTGATGGTAATTATAAACTGTTTACGAATATAATTTATTTTAATTAAAATATAAAAAATCTGGTGTGACTGTCGCACAGCACATAACAGATTTTTTGTGTCGGCATATAAGCTCATATAATTTCCGCCGATATATTAGAATTCAAGTTTGTTTTTTTAAACACTTTTTCCATTCACGCTCAACACTCACAGACAGATGCCTGAGACACACACGCAGACAGACTGACAGACCATGATGTTAAAATGTTCTCAGAGTGTATTAGAATTTGCAAGTGGAAAATTTTGAATTTTAAATTATTTCATAATCAAAAAAATGGAAATTTAATTGTCAGCGCTTACCCAGTGCAGAGAGTCTCGAAGAGCTGCTGAAATGGAGATGCTCGAGCGAGAAAGTCGATGATGAAGGGAGAAGTCGACCTCTAGCAATAACCACCTCTGTAAAAGATAAAAATTATTATTTTTTCTTGTTAACTAGGAGAGAATATACAAAAAAAAAAAAATATATGCAATACCAGGTAATAAAATTTTAATTAGATTTGAAAATATACACCTGTTACCACCCTCTTTTTCAATATTAAAAAATTTTATAACAAAATGTTCAGAAAGAAAATATAAAATTAAAATCTGTTTATTAAAGCTTATATGGTTTGAATTATTATTATTAGGGGAATTTTTAATAATAGACCACATTTTTATATTAATTATTTATTAAAAACTTGAATCGGAACAAGTGCACAGTATATAAGAACGACTGCAGAATAAGCAGTCGAAACGGTGTACAGTATTTATATTTTTAATAAATAATTAATAATAAAAACGTGGTCAAAATTCTCCTAATAATGTCGTAATAAAAATAAAATGTTAGCCCTTTATAAAAATGAAATATGCAAATTATAAATACCTTATAATTGGAGTGAGATGAGGGGTGTGTGCCCTTTTATTCTCACTAATAGAATCGCAATAGAAGAGATGATTTTTGCACAGAGATGGCTCCTTCCTCGAGATGAATTCGACTAAAAGGCTTGATTTGCTTTGCTTGCTTTCTTGTATCACACAATTATAAATAGTATAAAAGGTTTACTTTTTTAAAAATAATTTGCAATTGCGTATGTGCTGTTTATTTGACGATAATGATGAATAATGATGACGAACATGGATGTTTTTTTTCTAAGGTCTTTCTTCTGAAACAAAGAGATATTTAGCAATTAGAATAAAGATTATTTTATTAAATACCGGTAATTGTTTTATTTATCCCTTAATCCTTTCACAAATATTCTTTTTAATCCTAATCCTAATATTGGAATATTTATATTTGCGTAATAATTATTTGACTCCTCTTATGAGAGTGTTATTTGGCTAGTGGTATTAAAAATTTAAAAAAATAAAAAATTCAATTTTATATCATATAATTTAATTTTAATAAGAAATAAAAATCTGGTGTTTCTGGTCACACGTCGATATATATTTAGTTTCCGCCGATATATTAGATAAACATTTACGTGTCAAGTGCCAGGGATGTGCCTAACTTAAATAAAAAAAATTTCAAGCTCCTAGCTCTTTTCCTTCTTGAGATATTTTGTTCACAGACACACACACAGACAGACCATGTTGCGAAAACCACTTTTTTGGATTCAGGGGACCTCAAAACGTATATATCCATCAAAAACTCGAAATCGAATTTTTGACATGAATCCAATACTTGATCTCTATATTTTAACATATATAGGTAAGAGAAAGTAAAAAATTGATGTTCTTTTTTTAAAGAAATTTAATGATTAATAACAATAAAAAAATTTGTTCCAACCAATTTCTTGAGCCACGAAATTTGTTTGGACAATAGGCCTACTAGATTTTTTTAGTGTCGGGTAAATAGTCAGATAGCAAACACAATTTAATAACTAATTTGACATAGCTTTAGAAGGCGCGAGAATATAGAAATTTAATAGACATTTTATTCTCAGTGTCAGATATAATTGATTGAGTAAAAAGTTATAATAAATTTCCCTGATACTATTCAAAAATGATAATTATCATGGAAATATCAGGGGGGATCAGGGACCGGGAATTGATTGTATTCCCTGATAATTCCAAATTTTTAAGGTTTTCCAGGTGTGCAGCCACCCTGAATTAACATATACATAAAGGTAAGAGAAAGTAAAAAAAGCAACCCAGCCATTCAAAAACTGTGTAATGGTATATCGTTTTAATTAAGATTTTTTTTTTTTAATTTAATATGTTCCTTTAACAATTCGTTGCCATTAGTGTAATTTTTATATATCGTTTGTCAGAGTCTAAGGTTCTTATTTCCTCTCTTTTAATACAAAGAAATTGAATTTAAATTGAATTTGTTAATTAATTAAATTAATATTTAAATTTTATATTTTGATCAAATAATTTTCAAGACTTTCAATGGAAATTTCCACTTGAAATTATTTTGATTTCCTATTGGTCAAAAGGGTTGCCAATCAAATTTGATATACACACACACACACAGGGATGGGCAGGATCGAGATCCTTTTTTTTAATGGATCTCGGAACTGGATCGCGATCCGAATCGAAAGAGGGGTGGATTTAAGGATTTTGATCGAAATCCATTTTGCTCTCTGGATCTAGGATCGGATCGCTGATCCTTTTCAAAGGATCGAAATCCTGGATTTTTTGATCCTTTTTAGAGGATCGCTAATCCTTCAAAACTTTTTTTTTCAAATTTTTAAATTGAGAAAATCTATTGTTTTTTTCTTCTCCATTAAGTTTTTTTTTTTTTTTTTTTTTTTTAAACACTCACTTTTTTCTCATACACTCTCACATTCACACAGGCCATTTAAGACTTTTACGATAAACGTTACTTAATAATATATATTTATTTCGGGTCCAGGCATTCTTATTTAAGCCATCTGGTATCCAAGTGGCTTAAATAAAATCATCGGACTGCGTGGGGGTCCAAACCCGCGACGTTTGATATACGAGGTTAGCACGCTAACCTCTACACCAAGCCCCGAGGGCCTCCATTAAGTTAATTTTTTTTCTCTGTATAATAAGATCTATAAGAATGTAATAAATAGAAAAAACATGTTATTAAAAACATAACAACTAAATAAAAAAAAAAAAAAATAGACTTCGAAGGTAGCAAAATTTCCCACTATTAATCTGATGTAATCTTATAGGTTTTAAGATTTCATCTGATTAAGATACTACCTGGTGATAAAGTTTCGCAGCTTCAATGTCCTTTTATTATGTGATATATATGTACTTTCGATAAATATCATCACTTGTTTCCCTATTTTATTCAGTATTCTTATTTTTTAGATGTTGGTAAGAGAAGTGGCTGTTCAGCGATTACAATGATGAAGGGAGAGAGGATGTCAGCCAAAAAAGGAGCCTCTATCGAATAAAAATCTCCAATTAGAAGACGTTTCGGGTTTAATTAGATAAATCCATCATCAGTTCTTTAGAGATTATTGGCAATCTCAAGGTGTACACCATTGAGTTGCAGATAGAGTTGTTATATACAGGGGCGCAACAATTTGAATCAGGGGGGGGGGCAAAAATTTTTTTTTTAGGAAAATTAAAATAATTTAATATGTTCAAATAGTATAAAACAAAACAAATCCACTATAAAACCTTAAAATTTTAAATAAAATCACAATTTTATAAAATTAAAATTTTAAAAATTTCCAGTGATTTTATCAAAAATTTTTCGAAAAATTTGAAAAAATGAATTTCTTACTCCTTTAATTTTTTTAATTTAGAAGATTTTATTTTTAAAAATATATATTTTTACTTTTTGAAATAAAAGAAGAAATTTTGCCCCCCTCTGCCCCCCCTTAGGATGCCGGGGGGGGGGCATGTCCCGCCCCCCCCCCCCAGTTCCGGCGCCTATGTTATATATAAACATATATAAAATTATATAAAAATACAAATTTTGCATATAAGTTGTTAGATGCTCATCAGTCAACACGGCTCAAATGTATATATATAGTTTTATATAATTTTGTATATGTTTATATATAACAACTCTATCTGCAACTCAATGGTGTACACCTTGAGATTGCCAATAATCTCTAAAGAACTGATGATGGATTTATCTAATTTAACCCGAAACGTCTTCTAATTGGAGATTTTTATTCGTTAGAGGCTCCTTTTTTGGCTGACATCCTCTCTCCCTTCATCATTGTAATTCTTATTTTTTATTTTAAAAGACAATTATCAAATAGCAAATATTAAAGAAATCAATGAATATAACCTTTTGATTGAAATAATGCCTATTTTGCCCTCGGGGCTTGGTGTAGGGGTAGCGTGCTAACCTCGTATACCAAAAGTCGCAGGTTCGGACCCCAGGCAGTCCGATGATTTTATTTAAGACATTTGCATGGGCGTAGCCAGACATCTTGTTAGGGGGGGGGGCAACCCCTCGTTATAGCTAGGGGGGTTTGCAATTAATATATACATAGATTATTAATTATTTATTTAAATAAAAAAAAATTAAATTAATGTAGTGGATTGGGGCGTTAAAAAAAATTCCCAATGGGAAAAATATATATTTGTTTATTTTTTTTTTTAATTTTTAGGACAAGCCAAGGCAAAAGCCCCCCCTGCCTCCCCCTGGCTACGCCAGGGTACCAAATGATTTAAATAAGAATGCCTGGACCCCCTAATTGTATCGTAATAAATTAATGAGTATCGTAAATGTCTTATATACCCTGAGTTGCCGAGAAGACGGGTGAATGTGTGTGTTAGTGTGAGTGTGAATGAAAAAAGTGTGAGTGTTAAAAAAAAATGCCTATTTTAATAAACCTAACCAAAAATTTTTTTTCGGATCTTGGATCTGAATCTTGGATCGGATCGAGGATCGGATCACGCGAACTGCCCGGATCTGTGGATCGGATCGCTGATCCTTTGTAGCATTCGGCGATCCGCCCGGACTGCCCGGATCTGCGGATCGGATCGCAGATCCTTTTTGCCCATCCCTGCTCTCTATATATTTCATATATAGGCTAAGAACAAGTAAAAAGATAGATTTTTAATAACCCTATTCAATTTTTCTCAATTTTAATTATGTTTAGAGCCACTCAATGTTTAAATTTATTCTCGTTCTTGGGCCATAGCACAGTGGTAGAGTATCCCCTCTTGTGCCAGGGGTTTAAATAATATCCCGTGGGCTAATTAGGATAGAATAATGACATGTGCCTTGAATTCTAATTCTGAAGAGAGATAGATTAAATTGTATCATCTGTCAAAGTTCCTCAGCATAAATCTGTTCATTTTTTAATTTCATAATTATAAAATTATATTTAACAAATGTGTGAGTATGTTTAGTAAATCCGAATGGAGGTATTGAATATTAATATCTTATTTAAATGAATAGATCTCGAAAATTATTATGTTTTTACATTAAACTTCCGGCCGTACAGTCTCTCTTATCCAACACGTCCAATTATTATTATGTCCAGTAGGGGTATGACTTTTCGACTTTTTTTTTGTTTAAGATTTCCTGTATCACTACTCAATGAACTTTTGCCTATTAATGACTAAAATGACTTTTATTCCATGAAACTATTAAAAAAGGTCACGCACAAACCACTTTGAAATTTTAGGTTGACTAGTCGCAGTCTTGTATAAGCCGGTATATAAGGGAGGTGTTAAAAGCGGGTAGTTGAATTTTAATTAGCTTAATTTGTTTAATTTGGTGTCAATTATAACTTTCAGAACGCTCTAGAAAATCCCGGGGAGGGGGGGGTAAGGCACCTTCTGGGAAGGGGTAAGCCAAAATCATAGTTATATATTTTATTTATCTAATAAAGATTTAATGATAAATTATATAAATTCTATTTATAAAAGCAAATTTTAGTATTTTTTTTATTATTTTAAATAAAAGATCGGCTGCAGCAAATGTTCGAAGAGAAAGGTACCCCAAACCCAAGTTTATTAGTTGCCAGCTCCATGTGCTGGATCTCTTTATAGGTGTTTTCATGTGCGATGAGCTCCATGTGTTGTCTAAATCACCAAACATCCACTACTTCTTTGTGCAGGATTTGATTAGCAATTATAATAAATAGAAAGGAGCCTTCAGCAACGTTAAAATTAAAATTAAGGAAACAGGCGGCTGAAGAGACGACATGAAGTTCTGAAGGTCGTGTCTTCCGTCACTTCGCTGAGAGTAATGAAATCCCCTTCGTGAAATTTCAACAAATTCCAAATATCAGCAATGCACGCTGGACCTCTTGAGCCATTCTAGCCCTTCTTGAGTTTATTATGATGCCTGAAATCCGCAAAAGGTTGCGCAAAATTTGTCCATTCATTTCTTACTAAGGGGCTGATCATTAAATCAGCAGCCAATGGTTTCGCGTTTAAGATTTTGATGAACTATCTGCAGCTCTGAATTAGCAGGGTTAAATTTCTTGAAAACCCACTGGTAAATAGATGAATTTCCAATCAACATTGCCCGAAACAACCAATGTTGTGAGCATGCGGTGCAATCAAAGATATGGAAGAAGTCTACTTGTAAGACGCCTCCCTCAACAAGGACAACCCCCCATTGAGATTCATCCTCAACAATGACCTTATCTAGAATATTTGACTTCCTTGTGTCTTTAATGGCCCTATATAAGTGAGTCTAAAGCTTGTGTACAATTTTGTATCTAATTACAGTGACTTCAAAAAATTGGCAAAAATCTGATATATAAAATTTTCAAATCAATTTGTGCGTGACGATTTTTTTTATCAAATCACCTTGAAAGTAAGATTTTATTCAATATTTAGTAAAAGTTCATCAAGTTATGATACAGGGATCCGAGGTTGTAAAAAAGTCATACCCCTAATGTCCAGTCTTTATTTTATCAAGAAAATTCTCTCCTATTAATTGAGTCCATGCGAAGAGAGAAGAAGTTTTATAATTTTTAACACCATCATTTCCGGCCAACTGGCGACAACAATTTCTTTACAACACTTTGCTTCTTCCGTTGCCGAAACTCTTCCTGATGATGACTTCAAATACAACCGAAACGTACTTGGGCAAGCCTGTCACCGAAACGCTATCCAAACTATCTCCATCAACGATAGCTTGGACCTCGTGCTGCAACAGCCATCACGCATGCGCAGCTACAACACTCTCTTCAGGCAGATAAGTCCTGATCAACGTTACTCAATCAACAAGAGCAAATTGTGTGTGTGTGTGTCCCTTGATTTCCATTTAATTAGCTTTCAATATAAATTCTTAATCAAGGGGGGGGGGAGGAGTAAAGGAAGTAATTACCCCCCCCCCCCGAGATTTGAAAAAAATACTTTTTTTTTCGAAAAAAAATTTATTTTGAATGTAAATTTTTAAAAATTAATACTTAAAAATTTGATTTGTATTTATATGCTGGCAAACAAGTACAGAATGCGCCTTTAAATTACTGAAATGATTTAAAATTGTGTGTTGTGCGACCAGTCACACCAGATTACACCCCCCCCCCCGAGAAACACCTCTGGGCCCTTGTTCTTAATATATATAATTCATTTGATGTTGAAAAGATCAAATTCTCCTTTAAAATTTTAATAATAAAAACATTTTTTTAATCTTGAGCAAATATGAACCTTGGAGCCTGAGCCAGTCGACAGATTACTTAATACCCTTTTTTTCCATGGTCATTGTTTGCGAAGCCAATGGCCAATCAACAATAATCAAATTTTATATTAAAACAATCATACAACTTAATTTTTTTATTTTCAATAAATCAACCATTCATCCAAATCAATTTTTTTTATTATTCCCTAATCAGCAATTAATTTTAATAATAATTTTTTTTAAATGTTTATTTTAACCTCCAAAAGGAGAGAAATAACGTATATAGCTGTAATAAACTATTTATTAACATATCATTGTGATGTTAAAAAGTGGTCATTAATTTTCTTATTATATAGCGAGTTTTATTTTTTTTTATTTGAGAGATTTAATCAATTTTAAGCGGCTTTAATTTTATAAAGCAAGACAAAAATCAATTCTTTTAAATGGGAAAATTCTGAATTTTCTTGAATTTTTTGCGTTTTATTTAATTTTTTTTTTTTTTTTTTTAAGCTAGAGAAAATTTTGGCTAATCTTTACTATAGGACTCCAAGCCACCCAGGGTGCGCTGGCGTGGCTTCGAGGCCAGGTTAAGGGAATAATCTTTTTTTTTTAAACAACTTGCAGGGTTCCCGACCTAATTGGTTCGGTCCTTCGGTCGCAGTTCGGTTTCCTTAGATTAAAAAAAATATAAAACAACTAGGGAATTCTCGGCTAATGTCAAAAGAGTGAACTAGTGAAGTGTAAGCCAGCGCCCCCTGGGTGGCTTGGAGTCCTATAGTAAAGATTAACCAAAATTTTTATATTTTACTTTCTCTTACCCTATATATGAAATATATAGACAGAGAAAGTATTTTGTATTATTGAGCTTAAATATCTAGTCATAGCTTGGGTTCAATGGGGGGGGGGTTGAACCCCCAAATCCCCCCCTCCCGTGCTTACGCCTATGCATATATGTAAGAGAAAGTAAAAAAGCAACCCACCCATTCAAAAAAAGTAACTGGTGGAAAATAATTTCCATGGTCAAAATTTAAAAGACTCTTTTTATTTACTCACCCTTAAAACCCACCCCAAAATAAATAAAATACTTCCAAGTGTTATTTTTTGTATTTATTTATTTATTAGGGATATATTCGAACTTAAATAATTTTTAAAAGACTTACTTAATTAATCCGCCCCTGAACCCACCCCAATTTAAGAAAATACTTGTATACCTGTTTTTGTAAAATTATATAAGTATGAGATTAACCAAAATAATTACAGATAGCTATGCTAAATGCAATGACGGGAATTGAATCTTAGCCCCCAAAAGAATATAATGGTCCAGTAGTAAAAATAAAGATTCATCGTTGTCATCGCGTTCCCCTGGCCTAATTATTATCAAATTGGTTAATGACATTTTTAATTTGGAAAAAAATATATTAAGATTATAAACTGCACTCATATTCTTCTCCAATAATAATAAATAAATAAATACTGTATGAACGAACTCGATAAAGACGATGTGTCCTTGTTCTGGGCTTTGATGCTAATTATAAACTGTTTACGAATATAATTTATTTTAATTAAAATATAAAAAATCTGGTGTGACTGTCGCACAGCACATAACAGATTTTTTGTGTCGGCATATAAGCTCATATAATTTCCGCCGATATATTAGAATTCAAGTTTGTTTTTTTAAACACTTTTTCCATTCACGCTCAACACTCACAGACAGATGCCTGAGACACACAGACAGACAGACAACTCACAGACCATGATGTTAAAATGTTCTCAGAGTGTATTAGAATTTGCAAGTGGAAAATTTTGAATTTTAAATTATTTCATAATCAAAAAAATGAAAATTTAATTGTTAAGACTTACCCAGTGCAGAGAGTGGTGTCGAGGAGTGCTGCTGAGATGGAGATGCTCGAGCGAGAAAGTCGATGATGAAGGGAGAAGTCGACCTCTAGCAATAACCACCGCTGTAAAAGATAAAAATTATTATATTTTCTTGTTAACTAGGAGAGAATATACAA
This sequence comes from Euborellia annulipes, assembly GCA_023213315.1. Taxonomy (NCBI): domain Eukaryota; kingdom Metazoa; phylum Arthropoda; class Insecta; order Dermaptera; family Anisolabididae; genus Euborellia; species Euborellia annulipes. Next base: position 14,364 of record JAKCPI010031779.1, on the reverse strand, counting down.
AAAAAAAAAAAATATATGCAATACCAGGTAATAAAATTTTAATTAGAATGGAAAATATACACCTGTTACCACCCTCTTTTTCAATATTAAAAAATTTTATAACAAAATGTTCAGAAAGAAAATATAAAATTAAAATCTGTTTATTAAAGCTTATATGATTTGAATTATTATTATTAGACGAATTTTTAATAATAGACCCCCTTTTTATATTAATTATTTATTAAAAACTTGAATCGGAACAAGTGCACAGTATTTGAGAACGTCTGCAGAATAAGCAGTCGAAACGTTGTACAGTATTTATTTCTATATTTATATTTTTAATACATAATTAATATCAAAAATGAGGTCTAAATTAACAATTTTCCTAATAATAATAAAAATAAAATGTTAACCCTTTATGAAAGTGAAATATTCAAATAATAAATACCTTTTAAGAACGAGATGAGGTGTGTGTGACATTTAAATCTTATTAATATCATCGCAATAGAGGATGCAGATCAGTTCACAATTAAAAAAAAAAATTTACGTTTGTGCTGTTTCTTTGATCATAAGAAAGACTCACATGGTTTTTTTTCCTTAAAGCTTCTTCTTCTGAAACAAAATAAAAATATTTATTTATTAATATTATTTTTTATCTTCTTGTATTACCATATTTTAATATATTCAATAAAGATTATTTTATTAACCTTTTTTCCAAATAATCTTTTTAACTACAGCATACAGGATTATTTTATTCAAACCCCCTTAAAAAGGATTACATATTAATAAATTTCAGAGGAGGAGGCAATTGTTTGATTATCTGATAGATTAAAATTCTATCCTATCTTTAAATAGAGGAATAAAATATACTCTCGCACCCCTATTACCTCAAAGTTTATCCCTTTCACGTTTGTAAATTTTCAGGTAAGTAAGTAAGTTGTTGATCTATTGAGTAAAGAAAGTAAAAAGATAAAATTTTAGAAAAAGACTTAGTATAGAAAAATTTCTATAAATCGATTAGCACCCCTCAAAATGCTGTCCCTTTGTCCCTTAAATCGTAAAAAAAGAAAGAAAAAAATGAGCTTTTTTAAAAAATTGGAAGTCATGCCTAAAAAGAAAATTGAATTATTTTTTCCTCAATCGAACATTATATAAATTATATTAAGAAAATTTGTAGAGTAAGAAAATAACTTGAGGGTGGGGAGGAGGGGGTGGTATAAAAAAAAATCAAAATAGAAATTAAATTAATTTTCATATAAAATTCTAAAATGTATTAATGTGAAAAAGAAAAGGAATTTTATTCATTAATTTATTTTAATACAGTAGAACCACGCTAGGCCACGCCCATCCCCCACCTGCTATCGAGAGCCCGAATTTGCTCTTGTTTGTTAGTTAATAGTTTTTATATAATAAAAATATAAAATTATATACTATATTTTATTAATATAGATATAATTTATATTTATTATATAAAAAATTAAAGTATTTATCCATATTTTATACTCACAAAGATTTGAAGTCAACGTTGTAGTCGGAACTCGAAGGCCAGGCCAGCAGTGCATTTTTACAAATTTTTGGTCCCTTCGAAATACGAATATCTGCAAACAAAAAAATGCATTATTATAATTATTAATATTATGTAGTCTAATTAAATAAATAAAAGTGATTTTAATTTTTAATTTGCCAAAGTCATTTATAAAAAAATAATTCCTGATTACCAAATCATAAACACTCCACTTATATTCCGAATAGAATTTATTTTAATAGAAATAAAAAAAAAACGAATGTTTATGGTGCGCATTTCGAAAAGCCGTTAGAAGACGTTTCACTACCGAGTAACTCTAGGCGGCAAGTGATGGCGTTAGTTTTTCCCATAGGAATACAAGGGATTTATTTCATTTCATTTGAAAGATTCCAGCTTGTAGATATTTTAAATAGCTTTAATTAAAAAAAATTTGAGGTCGATAGCTTCAAAATTGTGGCCGCGGGAATCTACCAAAATTAGCACCCCGAGACGCGCACCTTAATAAATTGATATATGAGGATATTGATAAAAAAAACTTCCGAACAAATAAAGTTATTTAAAAAAAAAAATTTAATCATTACCCTCCCATTCATTTCGATAGGCCTAATATAGAAAACAGACAATTTTTTTAATTTGTTTTAAAACAAAAATTAAAAAATGTTACAATCACTCACAAAAGAAATCTGTTAGTAGCCTAATCAAGAGAGAGAAAAAGAGGCAAAGTTCTATAGCTTCAAATGATAATCACATACAAATCAAATATTGTATCAGGAAATGAGGGGGGAGGGTTTTTTTCTAAACATGAGATATTAAAAGAGAGACTATGATCTTTCCCAGGAAAAATGTAATTAATATTTGCGATATGAACTAATAAAATTGAAATTGTCAGGCTCAGGACTTACCTAGAGCAGAGGTCGAGAGAGGCCTCGAAGTGCGCTCAGATGTTGATGCTCAAACGACAGGGTCGATGATGAAGGGAGAAGACAACCTCTAGCAACAGTCGTCGCTCGCCCCTGTAAAGGATAAAAATTCTATTATTTGAAGAAAGACAGAGTTTACTAAAAAATATTATGGATAAAAGATTTCTAAGAGAAAATAGTATTAATAATTTAATTGGAATGGAAAATGGGAAATGTACAACCCTACCACCCTCTGGTTTCATTATTGAAATTAATAGATAATTTTATAAATTAGAAAATATAAAAATAAACTGTTAACCCTTTATGAAAATGAAATATGCAAATAATAAATACCTTTTAATTGGAGTGTGTGATGTTTTATTTCGCAATAGAAGAGAGGCACTTTGCAGAGAGATGAGTTCAATCGACTGGCCCCTTGCTCGAGGTGAATCAAACTAAATCACTTGCTTGCTTGCTTATACTTTTTATTTAAAAATACTTTCCATTTGCGTAAATAATCTTTCTTTGATCATGTTGATGACGAACATGGATGCTCTTCCTTCTGAAACAAAGAAATATTTATTTATTATTTTTTATCCTCTTCTATTTTAAATATTAAATAAAGATTATTTTATTAAATAATTGTTTTATTTATCCCGTAATCCTTTCCTAAATATCCCTTACTAGAGTATATTGGAATATTTTTTTTTTCACATTTGTCCTCCGGTATATTGGAATTTATTAGAATAAAATTATTTAATTAATCTTATTTGTGCAAGTCACATTAAAAGTTGAATAAAAGTAAAAAAAAAAATCAAAAATTCAATAGAAATAAAATAAGTTTTTTTTTAAGTTTAGTTAAAAATAATAATTAGGCTGTTTGGTTTTTTTTCTAAAATAAACTAATTAAAATTTAGAATATATGAACTCAATTTTTACTTTCTTCCATCCTGCTTAGAATTTTTAATCACTAATTAGAAATGCTTAATAAATTAACCAATTTACATGAGAGAGAACGAGAGGGAGGGAGGCTGAGTTGCATCTGCTTAAAATTATTAAGACTTAAGGCCCAAACACACAGAACGCGAATATCGCGACGCTCAGGCTACGCGCGCATTTCGCGGCGAAAGGCGTTTTTGCTAAGCCACACAGGAAGCTGGGCTTAATCTGGGCGTACGATCCGGTATTGTGTATATGTTTCAACAACCTTTATTTAATGAATTTATAAATATTTTATAAATAAAGTATTATATCAGGAAAGAAATAGAATATCATTGCAAAATTAGATTTTATTTAAATCTTATTTTAGTACCCTAATGATAACTTTGATTAAATATTTTTGGAGGCTTGTAAATTAGAATTAGATAATACTATTCAATTACCTCGATTCGGACTTTTTACTAATCATTGATTGGCTGCCAACAAAAAACATATTTATTACAGTCTTATTAAATATAGACTATAATATAACTTTAATATTATTTACTTTTATTTAGTTAGAGGCGAAAAAACAAGTGTTTTTAACTCTATAAGTTTTTTATTTCATTACTCATCTTGATTATTTCGCCTGTTCGCGCGAAAGAGTTGTAAATTTGTACAACTCGAAAAAGCCGTCGCGCGAAAGAGAGCGTTGACGCCGCGTAAGTTCGCCCCCTGTGTGAGGGGGATGATACAGTCTTGCCTTATACAACATTTCGCGCCCTTTCGCGGCGTTGAAAAAACGCCAAGCGTCGCGAATTTCGCGTTCTGTGTGTTTGAGCCTATACTTTATACAGTCATCCTTAAATAATAAATCCCCTATTAAATAAATCGCTAAAGAGGTTGCAATAATTTTTTATTTTCTAAAATATTCAATAGTTAAATTTAGATTCCTATGGAATTTTTTTATAATAAAATGCGAAATGTTATTAAATGAAAAGAGTAAAAAACAAAATTCTGTGATTTTTTGGAAAAATTTAATAGAAATAAATATAATTGAATGAAATGTAACCTTCTCCATCCCTCTTTGCATATTTAATTATTGATTGAGAAGGGTTGGACAATTGAATAATGTTTATTTACCTGATGAAGAGAAGAGAGAGATTGAGTGTTGCTGTTGAACCGACAAGCGAGTTTCTAAGTTCCGAACCTGACTCTGTCCGCTCTGAACTCGCCCGCAGGGAGTGCAGTCCTCTTCACGAGTTGGGGAGCGAAAATCTAAAACAAGAGATAATGATAAAAAATTTATTTATTTTTATATGTTAAATAGGACTAGAAAAAATCTCAAAAAATGAAATTGTCATTTAATAAATAACATTTGAAGCATACTTATTTAAATTATCAATGGAGTTTCAATGCAATAGAAAAATAAAATAGAATAGAATCAATTAGACTTTTGGCCCTCGGGGGTTGGTGTAGGGGTTAGCGTGCTAATCTCGTATACCAAAAGTCGCGGGTTCGGACCCCAGGCAGTCCGATGATTTTATTTAAGCCATTTAGATACCAAACGACTTAAATAAGAATGCCTGGACCCCAAATATGTAAATTAATCAATAACGGATATCGTAAAAGTCTTATATGGCCTGAGCTGCCGAAAAGACTGTGTGAATGTGAGTGTGAAAGAGGAGGGTTAAATAAAAAAAAATCCCCAACATTAAAAATTAGAATTAAGACAATGGCCTTCTTTAAAATTTGAGATTTTAAATACTTTAATTTATTGCAATGGTTTGTTTCCAACTCCACAACCAACCAAGGGCGGATACAAGGGGGGTAAAGGGGGTAATTACCCCCCCCCGAGATTCGAAAAAATACCTTTTTTCGCAAAAAATTTATTTTTAATGTAAAATTTTTAAAATTAATACTTAAAAATTTGATGTGTATTTATATTCTGGTAAACAAGTACAGAATGCGCTTTAAATTATCGAAATTAAAAAAAAATAGTGTGCTGTGCACGAGTCACACCAGATTACTCCCCCCGAGAAACACCTCTATTCCCCTTCAACCAACCACCCTTATGACTACATAAATGTCTAAAGAAAAATCATATAAATAATAATTAACAAATTATCGATAAAAACAGAGATATTATTTTATTAAATAATTTTTTATTTATCCCTTAATCCTTTTTCCAAATATTCTTTTTAACTACAGTATATAGGAATATTTTATTCAAACCCCCTTAAAAATGATTCCTTATTAATAAAGAGGAGGCAATATTTGTTTGATTATCTGATATAGTTAAATTATAGTCTTATCTTTACTCTCGCACCCCCTATAACCTGTCTACAAAAAAAAAAAGTTTATCCCTTTCACGTTTGTAAATTTTCAAGTTGTTGATCTATTGTTTAAAGAAAGAAAAAAGATAAAATTTTAGAGAAAGATTTCTATATATCGACTGACACCCATCAAAATGCTTTCTCACAACCAGGGCCGCAGACAATGGAGGCAGGAGGGGGGGCTATATCCCAGAAGCCCCTTTGCTCTCCAATCTAATAAAAACTAATTTTCATGGTTAAAATTTCAATTAAAAAAAATCATTTTCTTGAAATATTTTTTCTGAGGGGGCCCGGCCTCTTTAAGCTCAAATCTTAGAATTATATGAACGATAAATAATAACGTTGGAAGTATTTTCTAATATGAACTGAAAACGTGGCCAAATTGGGAAATTTTACTCCGCATCGCACGTTAGATCGCACGTTAAATACTAAATTTAAGTAATTTTTAAAAGACTTAAAAAGGCCATACACCCTTAAAATCATCCCTTGATAAATAAATAGCTAAGGAGGGTGCAATATCTTTAAACAGTTAAATTCTGTAAAACAGAGTAGAGAAGAAGATTGAAATTTCTTTTGATAATAATGAACAGATTTATGCTGAGGAACTTTGACAGATGGTACAATTTAATATATCTCTCTTTAGAATAAGAATTCAAGGCGCATGTCATTATTCTAATCCCACGAGATATTATTTAAACCCCTAGCACAAGAGGCGAATACTATGGGTTATGGCCCAAGTACTAGAATGAATTTAAACATTCAGATACTTTAAACATAATTAAAATTGAGGATGATAGGGTTATTAAAAATTATTATTATTAAAAAAATAGATAAAAGAAACCAAGCATCTTTTTTTATTAGTTCTTTAATGAATTCTTTAAGATAATTTTTACCAATAAAAGATTCTAAATAATAAATTTCTAGTTTAATTGGAATGTAAAATTTATTTAGTCCCTTGTGGAGGAAATCAAAGGGAATGTTTAATTTTAAGGAAATTTTGAAAATTCTCAAACTTCAAAGGCGATGGCTCTGTTTTCCAAATGAGTTCAAATTTTGCAGACATTATTTTTTAATGCATTGGAAAGGATCTATGTATCTACTATTAAAATTCTAAAAAAAAATTTTGCCCTGTTATTTATTTTTCGTGGTGTGGTTGAATCGGAAATTTTGCTTTCCTTGAAATAATATAATTTAAATTAGAATTTTTACTGCGATTTATATGGATTAAAAAATAATATTTTTTAATTACGTGATTGAGCTAAGACAACTCCATTTTTCTTAAGGGTTTGTATCTTTTTGATTATTTTTTTTTTTTAATTTAACAAATTTTTCTATATACATAAAATTTGTAGAATAGGAAACTAACTTGGGGGGGGGGGGGGGGTTAGAAAAAAAGGAATTAAATTAATTTTCATTTTAAAAATCTTAAAGGTTTTAATGAGAAAAAGAAATGGAAATTTATTCATTAATTTATTTTAATAAATGAATGTGAATTAATGAATATCGATCGATAAGAAGATGCGTGAGCCGAGGGGGATCGAATTATATGTAAAAACAAAGGAAATATATTCACGAAACGAAAGTTCGATATTCAGGCTTGTAGCATGTTACGACCCAGAAACGTAAACAAATTTAAAAAAAAATCACACTTATTACTATAAGAACTGACGAGGGATAAAATTTTAAGAAAGCAACCCTCCTATTCTTTTCCATAGGTCTAATATAGATGCAGATAATGTTTTTAAATATAATTAGAAATATTTAGATGTTAGAATGTTCCCAGAGAGAATCAAAATTTTTAAGAAGAAAATTTTATAGACTTTAGTTGAGAAAATTGATTTTTTACTAAAGAAAATATTTTGGAAAAAAATGTTTGTCGTTAAGATGTATGGCCATGAAGCCAAACATTAAATAAAAAAAAATAATTTAATAGTTAGTTTGTGACTCTGAAGAAGATGTTTTAATGTCGATTTTAATTTCTCGGGATTTTTTTTGGTTGGGGGGATCTGGATCCCCATATTCCCTCTAGCATAAAAATAATAATTTTCAAAAAATGTAATTTTAAACTTTTGTATATTAGTAAGGGCTTTAAGCTAAAAATAAAAACCTAATTATTATTTTGTATTTTTTCAAGGTCGTTTTTGGCATCTGAGGCCATTTTTATTTCAATTGATTGATAGCCAATTGTTTTAAATACACTATTTTTACCGAACTTGGTGTCGATCTCATTTATTTTTTTTAATAAAAATTAGGTGTTATCTGTGTCTTCTACACAGCCGGTGGCTTTTTAACGTGACAACGTCTTTTGCTTGATTTCAAAAAAATTTTTTTCTCTTACCTATATTGAAATATAAAGAGAGAAAGTATTGTTTTTATTTTTTTTACTAGTAGTTTGTTTTCATAAATAAACATGTTCAAACATTTTCATTGAAACAATATATGACAGGTGTGGCCAAACTTTTATCCATTAAGGGCGACATATGCTTAAAAAATGAGGTTTTTCGAAAAAAAATTAATTTTGGAGTTAATTACTCGAGATTTTTTTATTTATTCTATTAGAGGGTTATCTTTCTGCACCAAATGACATCTCATTTAGTCTGATCTGATTAGCCATTCGAATCTACGGGGTTTAAAATTTCGAAAAACGAAATCCCGCCGAGTGCTCTCATGCGGTAAAATGACCTCATATCAAAAAAAGAAAAAAAGCCCTGGGGGTATTGAACCACTCTTTCTAAAACTATATTTAGATTTAATGTAGCTTTTATGGTCAAGTAGCTAGGCGTTGCACAAGTAGGGCTATTTTTCGATATTTTTTTGCCTAAAAAATGAGGTTTTTCGAGAAAAAAACCAATTTTGAGTTAATTACTCGGGATTTTTTTATTTATTCTATTAGAGGTTTTCTTTCTGCACCAAATGACATCCCATTTAGTCTGATCTGATTAGCCGTTCAGAATCTACAGGGGTTTAAAATTTCGAAAAACGAAATCCCGCCGAGTGCTCTCATGCGGTAAAATGACGTCATATCAAAAAAAGAAAAAAGCCCTCGGGGTATTGAACCACTCTTTCTAAAACTATATTTAGATTTAATGTAGCTTTTATGGTCAAGTCGCTATGCGTTGCACAAGTAGGGCTATTTTTCGATATTTTTTGCCTAAAAAATGAGGTTTTTCGAGAAAAAAACCAATTTTGAGTTAATTACTCAGGATTTTTTATTTATTCTATTAGAGGTTTTCTTTCTGCATCAAATGACATCCCATCTAGTCCGATCTGATTAGCCGTTCAGAATCTACAGGGGTTTAAACTTTCAAATTTTAATTTACCGCAGCGCGGTAAAATAAAATGATAGGAAAAAAATAAATGGTGAAATCTTTAGCTGAAAACTCATTCTTTCTAACCGTATATTTCTCATAATTATACCTCTTAAGACAGAGGAGTTATTCAAGGCAATAAACTTTTTCGTGCAAGCCCCTCTAACATGCCACCATAGACACATATTTGTAAGACGTTGTCACGTCAAAACAACCCACCCGTTCAAAAAAAGGAAGTCGAATCAAAAAAGAGAGAGAGGGAGACTTTTATAGATTTAAATGATAACACTAGTCGACAAAAATGAACTTTTTTTCTTTCACAAGAATGAAGATATGAAATTCTAGAAGTATTTTTCATGCTGAATTCAAATATCAATTCAGTTTTTCCCCAACAGGCACAGTTTTTGAGATATTGAGCAAAATAGATTTTAATAGAAAAAGTGCTCTAAAACGGCTTTTATTTAGAATGTTCAAATTATTTTTAACGCGACACCCCGTCAAATTATGCAGATAGTTAGAATACATATAAATTTTAAGTTTCATTCCAATCGGAGGTCATTTAGACGTGTCTCAAACGGCTTAAAGTTTAAAAAAATCGAAATTTTCAAGATTTTTTTTGGCTTTGGTCACCCCTAATACAATTTTAGATATCCCTAAATGCAAAAAACATATATTTACGATATTCTATAGTTCTTTGGCTTTCTAAAAAGCATTCATTCATAAAAATCTGTTAATTATTAACGAAATTATTAATATAAATGTGAGCAAAAAAAAAAACCTAAGTACATTCACTGGACGGAAAAAATGGACCTCTTGTTCTTTTAGAAGTATAAAGAAAGATATGAGATTCAAAAAATATTTTTTTTTAATAATATATAATAAAGTTAGGGCCCGTGACCCGATGCTCAGAGAGGATACATTAGCTTCTCGTGGATAGGGTTCACTTTTTAATTCAATTGAAGTCCATTTTTTTCGAGCAGTAAGAGTACTTGTGTTTTTTCTTTGCTGGCGTTTTTGTTAATAATTTCGTTAATAATTAACAGATTTTTACGAATGAGTGATTTTTAGAAAGCCAAAGAACTATAGAATATCGTACATATATGTTTTTTGCATTCAGGGATATCTAAAATTGTATTAGGGGTGACCAAAGCAAAAAAAATCTTGAAAATTTCGCTTTTTCTAAACTTTAAGCCGTTTGCGGCACGTCTTAAATGACCTCCGATTGGAATGAAACTTAAAATTTATATGTATTCTAACTATCTGCATAATCTGACGGGGTGTCGCGTTAAAAATAATTTGAACATTCTAAATAAAAGCCGTTTTAGAGCACTTTTTCTATTAAAATCTATTTTGCTCTATATCTCTAAAACCGTGCCTGATGGAAAAATTCTAACTACATATCTGAATTCAGAATGAAAAAATGCACTAGATTCACTAATCAGATTTCTTGTGGAAAAAAACCTTGTCGACTAGTGTAATCAATTATTATAAAATGAGGGGGGTTGATATACTTGAGATTTTAAAAGAGAGTGGACCCCAGGAAAATGAAATTATTATTTGTGATATGAATTAGAATATGAAAAAATTTGATTGTCAGAACTCACCTATTCCAGAGAGAGAGGGTCGAAGTGCGCTGAGATGGGGATGCTCCAGCGAGAAGATCGAGGATGAAGGGAGAAGTCGACCTCTAGCAATAGACACCCCTGTAAAAAATAAAAATCATTATTTTTTCTTATTAAATATGATTCGTGAGTTTGTTTGTAGAAAGAGAGAGTTTACAAAAAAATAAAAAAGGATAATAATATTTTAATTAGAAGGGAAAACGTAGACATCTTACCACCCTCTGTTAACATTATTAATATTAATAATATAGTTTTAAAACGAAATCACAGTTATAATTTATATAAGTGACGAGAGATAAAAGTTTAAGAATTTATATTTTCAATTATTAGCCAAATTCTTGACAATAGGGGTGGAGGGTGAGGAGGGAGAGAAAGTAATCAATTTCCTTAAAGGTAAAAATTTTACAAAAAATATAATTTTGTATTAGTATTTTAAATTTCATTTCATTTTTAAATAAAATTAATATTATCAAATAAATCCTCTATTTATAAACATTCTATTTACTTGCAAACTAACGGGGTTTTAGACAGGTGGGGATAAATTCGAAATTAAATAAGCATTAAAAGACTTCTTCGTTTACCCACCCTTAAAACTATCAATAAATAAAATATTTATAAGAGTTATTTTTTATATTTATTTATTTATTTTTTAGGGATATATTCGAAAATAATTTTTTTTTACTGCTTTTTAAACGAAATCAATCGTTTCGTATACCCTATGTTGCAAATTCAAGGCGTTTGTGGGACCCCTATAAGTAAGGTGTCCAATTGAGTTGAAATTTTGCACACCCCTTTTATTTGTTGATTGGAACAAGATTAGGGTTTGGGGCTAATGTACACCCTTACATCATAGTAAAAAAAAGAATAATTTTATAAATATATGAAAATGAAATATGCAAATTATAAATACCTTTTAATTGGAGTGAGATGAGGGGTTTGTGTCCTTTTATTCTCACTAATAGAATCGCAATAGAGGATATGATTTTTGCACAGAGATGAATTCAACTAAAAGACTTGCTTTGCTTTGATTGCTTCTTGTATATAGGTTTACTTTTTAAAAAATAATTTGCAATTGCGTATGTGCTGTTTATTTTATAATAATGATGAATAATGATGACGAACATGGATGTTTTTTTCTAAGATCTCTCTCCTGAAACAAAGAAATATTTAGCTATTATTTTTTATCCTATTCAATAATTAAATATTCAATAAAGATTATTTTATTAAATGATTGTTTTATTTATCCCTTAATCCTTTCACAAATATTTTTTTTTAATCCTAATCCTAATATTGGAATATTTATATTTGCAGAATAATTATTTGACTCATCTTATATTATGAAAGTGTTATCTGGGCTTGTAGTATTGTAAATAAAAAAAAAATAAAAAATCTGGTGTGACTGGCGCACAGCACACAACTAATTCATTTTTTTATACATATTGTAATTAATGAATAAACTTTAGTAAAAATATAAAGCCAATATCTATATTTTTATTACAATTGGAAGATTTACGCTGGATCAGATGTATAAGGAAAGGACCGGAGAATAAAAGCCAGCAGTAGATGAACCCTCTCAGATGATGTGAGAGGGTCCATCTACTGCTGGCTTTTATTCTCCGGTCCTTTCCTTATCTATATTTTTGTTTGAAAAAGTGCGTTCCATAAATTTAAAAAAAAAAAAATGAAATATTATATTAATATAGGCCTATAAGCATTTTTTTTAATAAAACTTTTGAATTTCAGAGGACTTCATTTTATGAAAAATCATTTTTTTTATTTCATGTTAATTACACTTACGAATTTGAATTCTTTTTCTGAAATTTTTTTTTAATTTAAGGTCTTTTTCGGCATCTATGGCCATTTAGACCCCTATTTATTTAAATTGGCAATCAATTCAATTAAATCATGTATTTAATAAGTACTTACATGTGTTTTTTTATTGTTTCCTCAGACCAGATCAGAGACAGAGATTCTGAATCACAGCCACATCTTTAACATGGAATAATTAACTCTTTCGCTCAGCATATAAATATGATGTCGATAAGAGAAGTGGCTGTTCAACGATTAGAATAATAGACAGGAAGAGAGGATGTCAGCCAAAAGGAGAGCCTCTATCGAATACATACAGAAGACGTTTCGGTTTAATTAAATAAATCCATCATCAGTTCTCAAGAGATTATTGACAATCTTAAGAACTGATGATGGATTTATTTATTAAACCCAAACGTCTTCTGTATGTATTCGATAGAGGCTCTCCTTTTGGCTGACATCCTCTCTTCCTGTCTATCATTCTAAATATGATGTCGTTGAATGTATGATGTTATGTTCTGCAGCATGTCATCAATTTTCCCTGAAACAAACAAATCAAATTTAATAATTATTCAATAAAACTTAGTACCGTACACAAACTATTAAAAATGTCTGAACATTTCTAATTCATTTTTTTATACCTATTGTAATTAATGAATTAACTTTAGTAAAAATATAAACCAATGATTTTTTTATTTCTCCATTACCAAATCCTCACTATAACTATTTTAAAAATTCCTATTTAACAGAGATAGCCACCAGCTTGAATTATTTATAAAATTTGTAAACTAAAAGGAAATTGTCTTGATAAATTCTCAATAGTTATAATTTTAAAATTTTTTGAGATGATAAAAAAATTATAATTTTGACTTTAGAGGACAAACTCTTTACTTTTCCGTAACATCTCATTTCATTATCACAGGAGGATCAATTCTTAAAACTTAAAATAAAATAATTAATAAAAATTTGTTATATAATAAATAAAAATATCAATTTTGCAAATTCACTTCCCCTAATTAGAAAAAGAAATGATCCTGTTCAAGAAGAAAAGAAAGGTAAGTAAAGACTAACTAATTTGTTTTAAGTAAATCTAAAATTAATAAATGCTTACTTTTAAATAATCAACTCCGATTTTACTTTTAAAATAAGAAAAATAATGATTTGAGCTGCCAAATATTTAAATTATTAAATAGTAATGGTTTCTTTAATCAAAATAAAAGCAAGAAATTCAAACATAAAGCATTCATTAATTATTAGAATGAAATTTTAATATATTTTCTAAAATTATTTTTATGTTAGTAAGAGAAAGAATTATATATTAATAATAAAAAATTTTCATCTATAAAAGAAGATAGAAGCAGAGTGATGTCAAAGAAGGTAATTTGTTTTAAGGTCTTTTTCGGCATCTAAAGCCATTTAGTCCCAGGCCCTATTTGTTTCAAATGATTGGTAGCCAATCAATTGAAATAAAATTTTCCCAACTAGAGAAGCTAATTAATAGTTTTCTCTCTGAGCCAAACAAATATCGAAGTTAAATTTTAAAAATGATAAATAATTTAGAAAAATAATATAATTTAAAATATAAATAGAGATATTAGCTTTTTAGCCAAACACTTTGCATATCAATGACTTCACTAATCATTTTTCTTTATAGAGTGCAATTATTAATAATGATGAAATTAAAAAAATATGATAAATAATTAGTGAGAATGAAGAAAAAAATAGAATTTTAAGATGCATTAAACAGTAGGTAAGAAAAAAAAGTAAAAAAGTAGGAGAGATAATGGAAGTTTATTAAGGTAATTTGTGAATTGATGATCTCGATTCTGCTTTGAGAGCTGCAACGTCTGCTTTTTTCCTGGTACGAATATCACTGAGACCTCGTTGACTCGTGTTCATTGAGTCAAACCCAAAATAAAAAAAATAAAAATTAATACACTTGGAAAAAAAAAATTAAAGTAAGTATTT
>JAKCPI010031778.1:0-43620 GCA_023213315.1 Euborellia annulipes | reverse complement strand
CTGATAATATTTGAAGATGATTATTGAAAAAAAAAAAAAAATTCCCAGCAAATAAAATTATTTAAAAAATCAATTTAATCACAAATAATTTTTGTTAATTATATTTTTCTATGTAAATATATGTTCTCAGAGAGTATTAGAATTTGCAAGTCCAAAATTTTGAATTTTAAATTATTTCATAATCAAAAAAATGAAATTTTAATTGCCAGGGCTTACCCAGTGCAGTCTCGAAGTGCGCTGCTGAGAAGGTTTGAGAAGGTCGATGATGAAGGGAGATGTCGACCTCTAGTAATAACCACCTCTGTAAAAGATAAAAATTATTATTTTTTCTTACTAAATAGAGAATATACAAAAAAAATATATATAATACCAGGTAACAAAATTTTAATTAGAATAGAAAATATACACCTGTTACCACCCTCTGTTTTCAATATTAAAAGATTTTATAACAAAATTTTCAGAAAGAAAATATAAAATTAAAATCTGTTTATTAAAGCTTATGTGGTTTGAATTATTATTATTAGGGAGATTTTTTAATAATAGACCACATTTTTATATTAATTATTCATTAAAAACTTGAATCGGAACAAGTGCACAGTATGTGAGAACGTCTGCAGAATAAGCAGTCGAAACGTTGGACAGTATTTATATTTTTAATAAATAATTAATAATAAAAATGTGGTCTAAATTAAAATTCTCCTAATAATATCGTAATAAAAATATAATGTTAACCCTTTATAAAAGTGAAATATACAAATTATAAATACCTTTTAAGGGCGAGATGTGGTGTGTGTGTGTGTGACATTTTATTCTCACTAATATCATGGCAATAGTAGAGATACCGATCAGTTCACAATTTAAAAAAAAATTTGAGTGTATGCTGTTTCTTTGATCATAAGGAAGACTCATATGGATTTTTTTCCTAAAAGCTCCTTCTTCTGAAACAAAATAAAAATATTTATTTATTAATATTATTTTTTATCTTCTTGTATTTCCATATTTTAAATATTCAATAAAAATTATTTTGTTAACCTTTTTTCCAAATAATCTTTTTATAAAGACTAAGTATAGAAAAATTTCTATAAATCGACTAGCACCCCTCAAAATGCTGTCCCTTTGTCCCTTAAATCGTGAAAAAAGAAAGAAAATAATAAATTGGAAGTTAGGCCTAAAAAGAAAATTGAATTATTTTTTCCTCTATCAAACATTATATAAATTAAGAAAATTTGTAGAGTAAGAAAATAACTTGAGGTCAGGGGAGGTGGGGGTGGTATAAAAAAAATCATTTTAATAGAATAATAAAAAAAAACGAATGTTTATGGTGCGCATTTCGAAAAGCCGTTAGAAGATGTTTCACTACCGAGTTACTCTGGGCGGCAAGTGATTGCGTTAGTTTTTCCCATAGGAATACAAGGGATTTATTTCATTTGATTTGAAAGATTCCAGGGTAAAAAACTCATTATTTATTAAAACAATGATTACTAATTTAATTATCTATACGATATAGAGCGAATTTTTTAAAAATATCTTTTATTTAATGCGACTAATCTAAAAAAAATATTATTTTTTCGAAAATCAAAAAAAAGTCCCTATAATTTGTAGATATTTTAAATAGCTTTAATTAAAAAAAAATTTGAGGTCGATAGCTTCAAAATTGTGACCACTGGAACCTACCAAAATTACCTTAATAAATTGATATATGAGGTTATTGATAAAAAAATTTCCGAACAAATAAAGTTATTTAAAAAAAAAATTTAATCATTACCCTCCCATTAATTTCGATAGGCCTAATATAGAAAACAGACAATTTTTTTAAATTATAATTAGAAATATTTTTCTATGTTAGATTGTTCTCAAAGAATTAGAATTTCTAAGTTTTAAAATTTTTTGAATTTTTAATTTTTTCATAATCAAGAAAAATAATTTGTTTTAAAACAAAAATTAAAACAATACTTTCTCTCAAAAAAGAAATCTGTTAGTAGCCTAATCAAGAGAGAGAAAAAGAGGCAAAGTTCTATAGCTCCAAATGATAATAACATACAAATCAAATATTGTTTCCTAGGGAAAATGTAATTAATATTTGCGATATGAACTAATAAAATTGAAATTGTCAGGCTCAGGACTTACTTTAGAGCAGAGGTCGAGAGAAGACCTCGAAGTGCTCTCAGATGTTGATGCTCAAACGACAGGGTCGATGATGAAGAGAGAAGACAACCTCTAGCAACAGTCGCCCCTGTAAAGGATAAAAATTCTATTATTTGAAGAAAGACAGAGTTTACCAAAAAATATTATGGATAAAAGATTTCTAAGAGAAAATTGTATTAATAATTTAATAAGAATGGAAAATGGGAAATGTACAACCCTACCACCCTCTGGTTTCATTATTGGAATTAATAGATTATTTTATAAATTAGAAAATATAAAAATAAAATGACCCTTTGGAAATGAAATATACAAATAATAAATACCTTTTAATTGGAGTGTGTGATGTTTTATTTCGCGATAGAAGAGAGGCACTTTGCAGAGAGATGAGTTCAATCGACTGGCCCCTTGCTCGAGGTGAATCAAACTAAATCACTTGCTTGCTTGCTTATACTTTTTATTTAAAAATACTTTCCATTTGCGTAAATAATCTTTCTTTGATCATGTTGATGACGAACATGGATGCTCTTCCTTCTGAAACAAAGAAATATTTATTTATTATTTTTTATCCTCTTCTATTTTAAATATTAAATAAAGATTATTTTATTAAATAATTGTTTTATTTATCCCGTAATCCTTTCCTAAATATCCCTTACACTAGAGTATATTGGAATATTTTTTTTTTTTTATTTTCACATTTTACCTCCGGTATATTGGAATATTTATATTCGAATAAAATTATTTAATTAATCTTATTTGTGCAAGTCACATTAAAAGTTGAATAAAAGTAAAAAAAAAATCAAAAATTCAATAGAAATAAAATAAGTTTTTTTTTTTTAAGTTTAGTTAAAAATAATAATTAGGCTGTTTGGTTTTTTTCTAAAATAAATTAATTAAAATTTAGAATATATGAACTCAATTTTTCCTTTCTTCCATCCTTCTTAGAATTTTTAATCATTAATTAGAAATGCTTAATAAATTAACCAATAGAAGGAGGGAGGCTGAGTTGCTTCTGCTTAAAATTTTTAAGACTTACTTTATACAGTCACCCTTAAATAATAAATTCCCTATTAAATAAATCGCTAAAGACGTTGCAATAATTTTTTATTTTCTAAAATATTCAATAGTTAAATTTAAATTCCTATGGAATTTTTTTATAATAAAATGCGAAATGTTATTAAATGAAAAGAAAACAAAATTCTGTGATTTTTTGGAAAAATTTAATAGAAATAAATATAATTGAATGAAATTTAACCTTCTCCATCCCTCTTTGCATATTTAATTATTAATAGAGAAGGGTTGAACAATTGAATAATGTTTATTTACCTGAGGAAGAGAAGAGAGAGATTGAGATGTTGCTGTTGAACCGACAAGCGAGTTTCTAAGTTCCGAGCCCGACTCTGTCCGCTCTGAACTCGCCCGCGGGGAGTGCAATCATCTTCACGAGTTGGGGAGCGAAAATCTAAAACAAGAGATAATGATAAAAAATTTATTTATTTTTATATGTTAAATAGGACTAGAAAAAATCTCAAAAAATGAAATTGTCATTTAATAAATAACATTTGAAGCATATTTATTTAAATTATCAATGGAGTTTCAATGCAATAGAAAAATAAAATAGAATAGAATCAATCAGACTTTTGGCCCTCGGGGGTTGGTGTAGGGGTTAGCGTGCTAATCTCATATACCGAACGTCGCGGGTTCGGACTCCAGGCAGTCCGATGATTTTATTTAAGCCATTTAGATACCAAACGACTTAAATAAGAATGCCTGGACCCCAAATATGTATATTAATCAATAACGGATATCGTAAAAGTCTTAGATGGCCTGAGCTGCCGAAAAGACTGTGTGAATGTGAGTGTGAAAGAGGAGGGTTAAATAAAAAATCCCCAACATAAACAACCAACCACCCTTATGACTACATAAATGTCTAAAGAAAAATCATATAAATAATAATTAACAAATTATCGATAAAAACAGAGATTTTAAAGAGATAAAGAGGAACGACCTTTCAATGAAAATGTAATTATTATTTGTGGATGAAAATAAATTGAGAAAATTTGATTTTCAGGCCTTACCCAGTGCAGAGACAGAGCCTCGGAGATTGCTGAGATCTTGATGTTCGAGAGACAAGATCGAGGATGAAGGGAGAAGTTGACCTCTAGCAACCAGCCATCCCTGTAAAGATAAAAATTATTATTTTTTCTTAATAAATATAATTCGTGTGTTTGTATTAGTGTATGTGTTAACTAGGAGAAAGAAAAGTGTCAGGTATAATTGATTGAGTAAAAAGTTATAATAAATTTCGCTGATACTTTTCAAAATTCTCTGATAACACCATGATAATTCCCGATCCCATTAAATTCCCTGATAATTCCAGGTTTTTAAGGTTTTCCAGGTCTGTAGCCACCCTGAATTAACATATACACATAGGTAAGAGAAAGTAAAAAGTCATCACACCCATTCAAAAAAACTAACTGGTGGAATCTGAATCAAAAAAGAGAGAGAGGGATACTTTTGTAGAGATGATTTGTAGAAATTATAACAAAATATAAAATGAGGGAGTTTTTATACCCGAGATTTTAAAAAATAAAGAATGACCTTTCAATAACCACCTCTGTAAAAGATAAAAATTATTATTACTTTTTTTCTTGATTCGTATGTTTGTGTGTGTTGTGTATGTGTTAACTAGGAGAAAGAGAATTAACAAAAAATATAAAAATAAAATTTTAATTAGAATAGAAAATATACACCTGTTACCACCCTCTGTTTTCATTAGTAATAAAATTTTATAACAAAATGGTTTAAGATAGAAAATATAAAAATAAAATGTTAACCCTTTATAAAAGTAAAATATACAAATATATAATAAATACCTTTTAAGGGCGAGATGTGATGTGTGTGTGACGTTTTATTCTCATTAATATCATTGCAATAGAGGAGATGCAGATCAGTTCACAATTTAAAAAAAAAAATTTGAGTGTATGCTGTTTCTTTGATCATAAGGAAGACTCAGTAAGGATTTTTTTTCCTAAAAGCTCCTTCTTCTGAAACAAAATAAAAATATTTATTTATTAATATTATTTTTTATCTTCTTGTATTACCATATTTTAAATATTCAATAAAGATTATTTTATTTATCCCTTAATCCTTTTTCCAAATATTATTTTTAACTACAGTATATAGGAATATTTTAATCAAACTCCCTTAAAAAGGATTCCTTATCAATAAATTTCAAAGGAGGAGGCAAAATTTGTTTCATTATCTGATATAGGCTAGTTTAATTCTATCGTATTTTTAAATAGAGGATTAAAATATACCCTCGCACCCCCTATAACCTGTCGACCAAAAAAAAAAGTCCCTTATCCCTTTCACGTTTGTAAATTTTCAAGTTGTTGATCTATTGTTTAAAGAAAGTAAAAAGATAAAATTTTAGAGAAAGATTTCTATATATCGACTAGCACCCCGCAAAATGCTTTCTCACAACTAGGACCGCAGACAATGGAGGCAGGAGGGGGGCTATATCCCAGAAGCCCAGGCGCTTTGCTCTCCAATCTAATAAAAACTAATTTCATGGTTAAAATTTCAATTAAAAAAAATCATTTTGTTGAAATATTTTTTTCTGAGGGGGCCCGGACTCTTTAAGCTCTAATTGATCCATTTGATGTCTAAAAATATAATATTAATAAATATTTTTCATACATTGAATACAATTTTCTAATCAAATGTATGTGAATAGTTTAAATTTAAAATTTTAATGTTTAGCAAAAATAAAGATAAAAAAAATTGAGTAATAACCCAAATATCTATTTGTTTTAAATTATTTATTAATTGTAAACAAATAATCGAGTGTTTTATTTAATTAATTTATTTATTTTTTTATAGCAAAGGTTTTTTTTTTTAATTTAAGGTCTTGGAGGCCATATTTATTCAAATTGAAGAAAGCAAGTTAAAAACATAATAACCAAATATAAACGATAGAAAATTTTATTAACAATACCAGAGTAATTAATAAGAATAACTTTTTGTCCCTTCAAATGTTGATGTTTAAAATTTGGAGGGAACTGAGTATGTTGATAGGATACTCGCGATTTAAGTAGCGGCCGTGTGAATATGACAGGCAACTACAGTCTCGAAACTACCAGTCTCGAGACTGCTAGTCGACAAGTATTCGAGATTTGAGTATCCCCGTGTGAATAGAGCCTAAGACTGACGAGAGATAAAAGTTTAAGAAAGCAACCCTCCTATTCATTTCCATAGGTCTAATATAAATGCAGATAATGTTTTTAAATATAATTAGAAATATTTTTTTATCTTAGAATGTTCCCAGAGAAAATCAAAATTTTTAAGAAGAAAATTTTATAGACTTTAGTTGAGAAAATTGATTTTTTACTAAAGAAAAAATTTTGGAAAAAAACAACCCAAAAGAGAGAGAGGGAGACTTTTATAGATTTAAATGATTCAAATATTATAAAATGAGGGGGTTGATATACTTGAGATTTTAAAAGAGAGAGGAACCCAGGAAAATGAAAATATTATTTGTAATATGAAATTATAAATTTCCCTTTAATAAACTGATTCGAGCCAACGGGGCATGCAAATGAAATCAGGGCGGACAGGGACCAATTAAAAAAAAAAATCAAGAATAGTAGATAGGAAAGGAGAATGCAGCCAGGTATTGAGTCTCCACGAAATTAAACTCTCTGTTCAGGAAACAGTTTCGGCTTTAATGAGATAAAACCATCCTCAGTCCAATAGTTGAGCTGAAAGCATCGTACAGTTAGTAAAATAATTCATTTATATATGTTTACAAACAATATATACATACAGTATGAACTCAAATAGCGAAGCATTGAGTCAATAGTGGAGTTGTCATAAAGTCTGTATTATTATACATTAATTGTTTGTACAAAAATACAATGCAATGCTTATCAGTAATATATACAGAGCGCCAAGTCAGAGATACAAAGTTGTTTTGATTAATGAAATAAATTCATTCACATTAAATATTTATATTCGATGTGTTAAGCAATGACCTCTTAGTGGGGTCGGTGACACTGAGATGGGATGCCGAAACCTTTTGTTTACATATTAATCGATCAAATCAAGCAGATCCTATAGATAATAAGCCAATGTGAATGCATTGACCCATTGGGCACATTTAATAGTAATATTTATGAAAAAATATAAAATTATTTAAATTCTTTCATATTTTATTTAATTTAGAAGTAAAAATTTTTACTATCGTTAATTATTGCCTCAATTTCTTATTCACACACACAACGTGTCTCCCAGGCCATCGAGAAATGAAATATAAAAATTGCTGAGTCCAACACAGTCAGTCTGGAAATTAATTGCTCTCTCCCCCAAAGCCTTGATAAAGCATTTCTCAGCAAACAAACGTTTCGATGTATTATTCACCTGCATGAGAATTTTTGGATTATCGATGTCGAATTTGTGATTGTTTTCTAACGAATGCATGCAAAGCGCAGTGCATGTTTTTTTGCATTTTATGTTGCTTCGATGACCCGCCATCCTTTGTTTAATATTACACCCTGTTTGACCCACATAGCCTCTTGTTGGAGGTGGGCAATCTAGACATTTTATAAAATAAACAATATCAAATTGATTGTCAAAAGGAAATTTGTCCTTGTTATTAAATAAATAGGACAAGCTCGTCTGTGTTTTGAGGGCAGTATGTGCATCAAACTGTTTTAATGTTTTTTGTATGCTTTCTGAGAGTCCAGGAACATGACATAACGAAAAATACAATTGTTTATTTATCACGGTTGATTGATTAACCGATATAGATGTTGGGTTTGTTGAATTGTATTTTCGTTTATATTGCTCAATTGCATAATTAATGCAATGTACAGGGTATGAGTTGGATATTGCCATGTTCCTGAAATCGGTCAGATTCTTTTGCACAAATTTATTATCACCCAGCGTAAATATACGTCTCAAAAAATAATTGAGGGTGTTCATTTTGTATAGAAAGGGTGTGTTCGAATTATAATCCAAAAATCTGCCACTATCAGACGGCTTTCTGTAGATGTCAAAGGACAAATTTCCCTCAGTGGTTTTAATGATTAGTAGGTCAAGGAAGGGTATCTTATTACCAATCTCGGTCTCATAAGTGAATTTTATATTCGGATGGAACGAATTAAATTTATCCAGGATATTATGAATATTGTTTTTATTTACTATGGAAAGGGAGTCATCAACATATTGCAAGTAAATTATTAAATTCAAGGGCTCGACTGTACTATAATAAAATTTTCGAATCACAATTTCGGCCGCGATGGGACTAAGCGCCCCGCCCATAGGCAACCCTTTTAACTGGAGCAATATTTTGCCATTGAAAGAGAAATAATTGGAATATAAACAGAAGTTCAAGCCTTCCTTAAACCTCTCTAAAGTAAAGGTGGTAAATTTACTAATCTCATTCCAATATTCATCTATACATGACATGAAAAAATCCAGAGGGACTGATGTAAAAAGGGACTCTACGTCAAAGCTGATTAAAACATGATCATCAGGTACAATAATGTTCTTTAATTTCTCTTTGGCCACGTACGCGTTAGGCACCTTGAACTCATCATGGGCTGTTAAATTTTTTAGTGTATCTGCTAGATATTTGGAAAGTTTTGCATTACAATAATTGATTGTAGACACCACAGGGCGGTAGGGGTGGTTGGGAGCTACACCTTTATGCATTTTTATTAAACCATACAACCTAGCCAGACTAGAATTTTTTGGCCTAAGTTTATTTAAGGTTTTGCGATCAATTAGCTCATCATTATTGCATGCTATTAAATATTTATTAATTTCCCCTTCTAGCTTTTTGATCGGGTTATGAGATATTTCTTTATATGTTTCTGCGTCGGATATTAAAGATAACATATTGTCTTTATATGAGTCTGCAGTTGTTATAACAGATACCTTTCGACTTGACCTACTAATCATTAAAACCACTGTCAGGGTTCAATTTTTATTTTTGTCCTTTGACATCTACGGAGAAAGCCGTCTGATAGTGGCAGATTTTTGGATTATAATTCGAACACACCCTTTCTATACAAAATGAACACCCTCAATTATTTTTTGAGACGTATATTTACGCTGGGTGATAATAAATTTGTGCAAAAGAATCTGACCGATTTCAGGAACATGGCAATATCCAACTCATACCCTGTACATTGCATTAATTATGCAATTGAGCAATATAAACGAAAATACAATTCAACAAACCCAACATCTATATCGGTTAATCAATCAACCGTGATAAATAAACAATTGTATTTTTCGTTATGTCATGTTCCTGGACTCTCAGAAAGCATACAAAAAACATTAAAACAGTTTGATGCACATACTGCCCTCAAAACACAGACGAGCTTGTCCTATTTATTTAATAACAAGGACAAATTTCCTTTTGACAATCAATTTGATATTGTTTATTTTATAAAATGTCTAGATTGCCCACCTCCAACAAGAGGCTATGTGGGTCAAACAGGGTGTAATATTAAACAAAGGATGGCGGGTCATCGAAGTAACATAAAATGCAAAAAAACATGCACTGCGCTTTGCATGCATTCGTTAGAAAACAATCACAAATTCGACATCGATAATCCAAAAATTCTCATGCAGGTGAATAATACATCGAAACGTTTGTTTGCTGAGAAATGCTTTATCAAGGCTTTGGGGGAGAGAGCAATTAATTTCCAGACTGACTGTGTTGGACTCAGCAATTTTTATATTTCATTTCTCGATGGCCTGGGAGACACGTTGTGTGTGTGAATAAGAAATTGAGGCAATAATTAACGATAGTAAAAAATTTTTACTTCTAAATTAAATAAAATATGAAAGAATTTAAATAATTTTATATTTTTTCATAAATATTACTATTAAATGTGCCCAATGGGTCAATGCATTCACATTGGCTTATTATCTATAGGATCTGCTTGATTTGATCGATTAATATGTAAACAAAAGGTTTCGGCATCCCATCTCAGTGTCACCGACCCCACTAAGAGGTCATTGCTTAACACATCGAATATAAATATTTAATGTGAATGAATTTATTTCATTAATCAAAACAACTTTGTATCTCTGACTTGGCGCTCTGTATATATTACTGATAAGCATTGCATTGTATTTTTGTACAAACAATTAATGTATAATAATACAGACTTTATGACAACTCCACTATTGACTCAATGCTTCGCTATTTGAGTTCATACTGTATGTATATATTGTTTGTAAACATATATAAATGAATTATTTTACTAACTGTACGATGCTTTCAGCTCAACTATTGGACTGAGGATGGTTTTATCTCATTAAAGCCGAAACTGTTTCCTGAACAGAGAGTTTAATTTCGTGGAGACTCAATACCTGGCTGCATTCTCCTTTCCTATCTACTGTTTAAATACAACAGCCACTTTAAATTCTTCAAAAAAAAAAAAAACCAAGAATTTTAAAATAAAAATTTCGGGGGTGGGGCAATTGCACAATAAATCTTTAAACTTTTAAACCCCTTGATAGATATTCATTGAAGAATTTTAAATCCAAAAAACATGGTAATATTTAAAAAAATAGAAAA
This sequence comes from Euborellia annulipes, assembly GCA_023213315.1. NCBI lineage: Eukaryota > Metazoa > Arthropoda > Insecta > Dermaptera > Anisolabididae > Euborellia > Euborellia annulipes. Next base: position 32,879 of record JAKCPI010031778.1, on the reverse strand, counting down.
ATTAAAAATTTTGGGGTGGGGCAATTACACAAAAAGTCTTTAAACTTTCAAACCCCTTGATAGATATTCATTGAAGAATTTTAAATCCAAAAAAGCATGTTAATATTTGAAGAAACAGAAGAATTAAAAATTTCGGGGGGGGGGGGCAATTACACAAAAAATCTTTAAACTTTGAAACCCATTGATAGATATTCATTGAAGAATTTTAAATCCAAAAAAGCATGTTTATATTTGAAGATATAGAATTAAAAAATTTGGGGTGGGGGTGGGCTGCCGAATTTAAAAAAACTCTGAAACAACGAATTTAGATTCTTATCAAGGGAAGGCTTTAGGGAAGAAACCAAATTTATATCTCTCCTGGTTAAAAAAAAAAATTTGAATTTGCCTCTCCGGCTCCGCCCTCTCTGTATTTCGCCAATCAGCGCTATCCCTGAGGCCTGATTGGTTGTTTCACACATCGGACACGCTTTTTAGCGCTTTATTATATAGTATGATAATTAAAAAAATAAAATTAAAACTATTTTTTCAGTTTTTGATATAATTTAGTTTTGTTATTAACTACGAAGATGTGGTGTAATGACCATTTGTATTTATTTATTTATAAATTCATTCAAATTGAAAAAAATAAATGAAAAATCTTTAGTTATTAAATAAATCCGCAAACAAAAACAAATGGCATACATACTTTTCTTAAAAAGAATGCATAAAAATTGTTTGGATGTAAATAGAGATCAAATAAAATGGATGAAGTTCATTTTAACGGTATTTTATATTCGAAACACTTTGTTCTTTGTTTTGTGGTTTTTCTTTCCTTTGTTTTTTTTTTTTTTTTTTAAGTTTTTCCACTTTTCAAACAAATCGTCTCAACTCAAAAAAACTTCATCATAAAAGAAAATGGATTCAAAACAACAACTAAAATCCAAAGTAATAAACACAATATGTTTTTTTTTTTTTAATCTTAGATGTTTTTCAAAAGACTATAATGTCATTAAATCAAAAAGAACAAAATGAACAGCCGGAAAAAAGAACAAAGTTCATTTAATGTTTGAGTATAAACAAACTATATGGTCTAAAGAGCTTTTATATTATGTTTATACCCCCTCCCTCTTTGAAATTCTATTATTTGAGCTTAATAAGAATAAAAAAAAAAAAAATAATAAGCAGCCAGTAGAAAAGAAATTCATTTAAGGTGAGTGCATTACGGAATTAATTTTTACAATTTAACTAATTAAATGTGAGATTTTTATTAATAATAGTGGGCCATCAAATTTCACATTTCACATTTAATTAGTTTAATTGTAAATTCTATCTGATTCCATTCGAGGCTTTTTTTGTTTATATCAGTTTCAATACGTACAAATACAATTTAATTACAAATAATATCAAAATTATTTTTTTTTATAAAATAACGAGAATTCTGAAGACAAAATCTAATGGTCGAAATTTTTGACGGTGAAATCAATAATTTTTCTTACATTACAGAATAATAAAAATCGATGTGGAGAATATTTAGTTTGCCTCCCTCTCAAGAGTAAAAAAATTATATTTTTTTAAAATTTATTGTACACCCACCCTCTCCACTCCTCCTAAGCAAAATGTGAAAAATTCTTTTTTCAGAAAAAAAATTATTTTGTAAACATAATTTTTGTGTAAACATGATTTGAACCGTCAGAGAAGGCACCAATCTGTGCCGAACAATATTTGCACCCAAAAGAGTAGAATAAAATCATTGCAATACAAGTTTATGAAATTTAATTTTCCAAATAAAATTGTAGATTTCAACTATTATTTAGTATAAAGTACCATTTATTGCAATAGTATTGAGACTAAAGCCCGGTATTTAGGCAGCCGTAATGGCACACGGTCACTAAAGGCTTGGGCAACTTAGGCGGCGCAACAGTTTTTTTTCGCTGCGAGAAGTTTACATAGATTCCAATAATTTAGACCCCGTCCTAAACATTTTTAGATCTAGTTCTTATTTACTTAATAAAATTGAAAAATAAATTTAAAAATTTATAGACCCTAAATAAAAAAAAAAAAAAAAAAAAAAAAAAAAAAAAAAAAAAACGTCGCGTTCTTTGATTTTTAACGGAGGCTAATTTTAATATTTATATTTATTTCTTGAGCAATAAATGTCGTTATCTAACTTTCTCTCATTTTATCTCATCATTTGAATTTAACTTTTTCAAATAACAGCTATTAAATCAAAATGATAAAACGAACAATTTCTTTAATTTAAGACTCCTCGAATGTGGGCTTTTGCTCACTTTTATTTTCAATATTTGTTTCTCTTTTAATAAAAGGGTTATTTCAATTTCAAGAGAGATTTGAGGACCTGGCTTTTCTATCCTCTCGGCTAGTGGACCAATTCCATTCCTTTAGAAAGATATCAATGCATAAAATATTTTTAAAAAAGAAGAGTAAAGAAGAACTATTTAATATTAAATAATCCAAGATTAAAAAAATATCTTTCCTCGCTAATAAATAAAACATAAAAATAACTTGAGATAACATAAAATATTTCAATACAGGTTCAAATAATAGGGTTAAATCAAGAGATAGTCTTTAAAATAAAGTTTCAGATAAATTTAAGGCTTTAATTTTTAATTATAGACCCCATTTTTGTATTAATTATTTATTAAAAATATAAATACTGTACGACGTTTCTACTACTTATTCTGCAGCCGCGCTCAAGTACTGTGCACTTGCTCAAGTGAACTAACTGTGGCAGTAGTCGAAACGTTGTACAGTATTTATATTTTTAATAAATAATTAATAACAAAATGTGGCCAATAATTAAAAATTCCTCTAATAATAATAATTCAAACCACAAAAGCTTTAATAAACAAATTCATCGAATATATCTGCAAATGTGCAAAGTCGTCTCGATAGGCCTCGGGAACGTGAAAATTATTCCCCTCCCATGAAGAATGGTGCGTTTCTGTTCTCTTTGTGATAATAAGATATATAATTGTCAGTCAATCTTTCATTGCAAGGGCATGTGTGATAAAAAAATTCATGCAAACTGTATTAAGAAATATAATGACTCGTCTATTGCCAGTAAGGGAATCATATTGGAAGAAGATGATGAAAACAATGAAAAAAATTTTATATGTAGGGAATGCAATGTAATTGTAGATCTAAATAAAGAAATGGAGATTGAAATATTAAATTCATCTAATGATAAACAACAGGAAAATCTTCAGGAAAAATATATATTTGAGATTTTTAAGATGGTTAAAAGTCTTTCTACTGAAATTAAACAACTGAGGACTGAGAATCAGGAATTAAGGCATGAAATTACTGAGTTGAAAACTGTTCTTGTTTCGGAGAAAATCAAACGGTTCCCAAATGAAAAAAGAAAAAATAGTCCCTCGGACAAATCTCCGAAGCTACAACAATATGCTGAGGTAGTCAGGTCCTCGAAGGAAAATACACCACTTAAAAACACCACAGTTCAACCACAACCATCTACATCGGCTGATAAAGTGGAGCCCCTTCAGGCAACATCTGAGGGTTTAAGTCAAATTGATTCTGATCAGGATGGATTTACAGTAGTCTCTTACAAAAAGAAAAAATCTCCGGACCCTCCTCTCCATGGATGTTTGAAATCTGACGCCTTGAGGGTTGTGAAAAACAACGCCCCCAGAAAACAACTTTTCGTCTCGAGACTGGCTCCAGAAACAACAATTGAGGAGCTGGATGGTTTTCTTTCCAAGGAATTGAAACTAACAACAGCCAAATGTACAAAACTTCAAACAAAATATGAAACATATGCTTCCTTTCACATCTCAATTCACGCTGAGGACTACATTAAGGTGCACCATGAGGATGTGTGGCCGGAGGGCGTCCTTATAAAACCATTTTATGGTAAATTAAGAGAGGAGCCAAAAAACTTAAAAACTCAGGAAAAAATAAGGGTCACCTAAACATTTATTATCAAAATGTGAGAGGGTTGAGAACCAAATGTGAAAACTTTTTATTAAAGTGTCAAGAAGAGTTGCCTAATATCATCTGCCTGACCGAAACCTGGTTAAACGAAAATATTTTTAACTCAGAAATATTTCCTTGCAATTACTCTATTTTTAGAAAGGATCGAAACTTTGAAATCACTCATAAAAAACGCGGCGGCGGTGTTTTGATTGCTATTGACAACAGCACAATCGGCTATACCTGTGAACGGATCACTTCCCTTGAGTGCCCAAACAGCGTGTGGGTCAAGATGATTGATTTCAAAGGTTCAACATTATATTTTGCAACATACTACTTTATGCCTAATTCAAATCCAGAAGAATACGAAAAATTCTTTGAAAATTTTAATAATTACAACTTCGAAAATAGTGCCATAATAGTGATAACTGGTGATTTTAATTTGAATATACATGAAAATGAGGACGAGTTTTCAACAGTTGGTAAAAATTGTAAAGAATTTAAAAACTTTATTGCACTCACTGGCTTATTTATGAAAAACAACATTCTAAATTCAAAAGGTAAAACTCTGGATTTAGTTATGACAAATTTTCCTTATTTAGAAGTCAATAAATCAGATTTTTCTTAACCCGAATTGATATTTATCATCCCCCATTAAATATTTCCTTAAAAAGACTAAGATTGAAACAAGTTAAAAATAAAACTAATAATAACAATAAAAACTCTATAAGAAACTTTAATTTTAGAAAAGGTGATTACAATTTGTTGTACAATCTCTTTTGCAATATTGACTGGAACCCATTATATGAAGAAAAGAATGTAAATAAAGCGGTAGATATGTTTTATCAATTTCTATACCCAGCCATGAAAATATGTATTCCTCAAAAAATTAGAAAAAAATCTTGTTACCCTCCATGGTACAACCTAGAATTGATCAAAAAAATTAAATTAAAACAAAAATATAGGATGAAATTTAATAAATCCTATAAAATCTATTATAAGCAACGTTTTGAAAGACTTAGAAAGGAAATTCATTCTGATATTAAGCTAAATTATAAGAAATATGTCAACACAATTGAACAAAATATAAACATAAATCCACAAAGTTTTTGGAGTTTTGTTAATAATAAAAAAAGTAATAGAGAGGAATCGGATTGTCTGATTAACGATGGGAAAATTGTTACGAACCCTAAGGAGATGTCAGATGTCTTTGCAAAACATTTCCAAACCATTTACGACAATAACAATAACAATAATGCTAGTGGCCCTGTCCAATGCTTGGTGGAAGATGTATACGGAGACGTGTTGAACATTAGGGAAATCACTAGACTGGACATCATGAAAGCTATTAAAAATCTTAAGCCAAAGAAATCAGTTGGTCCTGATGGATTGCCTCCTTTTATCATAAAAGGATGTTCTGATCTGTTATTGGAGCCCCTCTGTTATTTTACAATTTAATCTTAAAAACTCAAACATTTCCTGAAGTCTGGAAACAGACAAATATAATACCCGTTCACAAAAAAGGCGACAAACGATTGGTAGCTAATTATAGGCCAATCGCTTTAATATCAAGTCCAGCAAAAGTACTTGAATGCATCATATATAATTATATAATGCACCATATTCACAAATATATTTCTGAATTTCAACATGGTTTTTTCCCTAAAAGATCTGTTTTTACGAATCTCTCCGTGTATGTTGAATATATCATTGAGCAAATGGATGAGGGAGTTCAGGTCGACTCAATTTACACTGACATCTCTAAGGCGTTCGACACAGTTGACCATAAATTATTATTAATTAAATTAGAATATTATGGCATTTCTGATTCTCTCATTAAGTTTTTAAAATCATATTTGTATCAAAGAAAACAAACCGTAATGTTTAAAGATGAATTTTCTTTTGAATACGTGACTAATTCGGGTGTACCACAAGGGTCAAATTTAGGTCCTCTTCTTTTCTTGTTATTTATAAATGATGTTACAAAATGCCTAAAATGTAAATATCTTCTGTATGCGGATGATCTCAAGATTTTTTCTGTTGTCAATAATTTAAATGATTGTTTGAATTTGCAGGGAAGTCTTGATTCCCTTTCACTATGGTGTGAAAAGAATTGTCTGGCGTTAAATGTATCTAAGTGTTCTGTGATTACTTTCACAAAAAAGCACTCCACGTTGTCTTTTAAATATAAAATTAAAAACAACGAGTTAATTAGATTAAAACATGTTAAAGATCTTGGAGTGATCATTGACGACAGACTTACTTTTGGTATGCACATTGAAAAAATTGTAAACAAAAGTTATCAAATGTTAGGGTTTCTGAAAAGAAACAGTAAATGTATGAAAAATATAAGGACATTAAAAACACTGTATTTCTCTTTAGTTAGACCGCACTTGGAATATGTGTCAGTAATATGGAGCCCCACAAGTGCATATCAGATGGCTAGGATTGAGATGGTCCAAAAGAAATTTTTGAGGTTTCTCTTCTGGAGGCTCACTGGGCATTCTGGGCGTTTTGTTAATTATGAAGAACTCTTAAAATTATTCGATATGAAAAGTCTATCAGATAGAAGGAACGAAGACAAAATTAATAACTTGGATGGGATCCTGAGTGGACGCTGGGACTCAAGTGAACTACTTGCCCGAATAGGGTTCAGAGTACCGGCCTTCAACTCGAGATCTAAATCCCGATTATATATAAAGAAATATAGGACTCAATTAGGGGAAATGTCTCCCATATTCAAAATGGCCAGTGAATCCAACAGAAGGGAGGTCTCCATCTGATCTCTTTTTCTTTTTATTTTGTTTTATTTTGTTTTTTTTTTTCTCTCCAACGCTCCCCTGTAAATGGAAAAATTCTGTAGAGGAGCATTATTATTGTTAGTCTGTATTCATAACAATAATAATAATAAATAAATAAATAAATAAATATAAAAAAAATGTTGATAAATTATAACCCCTTAGCTAGGCAACCATTTTTCTCAAATCGTTAGAGAAATGCAACAATTTTTTTTTTTTTTTTTGTCCAATTATTAGATTTAAATAATAAATCATAAACGTAAATAAGACTCCTTATTCGTTCATATTTATTTAAAACAAATGTTTTATTTTTTTATATTAATTTATTAATTAACTCAGATAGCTGATAAAGTAGGTACTGCCAGGAGCCGAACCACGGTTCACCCAATGATTTTTTAAAAATATATTTTATCTGCTAAGCCAAGGAACTAATGATCCAGTGGGTGGGCCCTTGAGTCTAGAAACAAGAGCTTTTCTCTTGACTATTTCAAGGCTTCAAAAATTTCTTCTCTTTATCTTGGATAAAGTAAATGAGGCCTTGGCCTGAGTTTAACATTTATAAACAAACAATTTGTCTAACTTCTAATACTTTAAAGTCTTAAGGGCTATGTTTGTTGAAATGAAGTCCACATTAAACAAGATAAAGACTGTATAAGACTGAAGGAAGGAACTAGAGAATTTTCCATGAAGAAGGGAATAGCGGATTCACGAAATTATTCTTAATTAATATACACAGTTGTATTAATTTTATTTCAGATAGATAAATATTTTGTTTAAACTTTTAAAATGAGTATTACTGTATAAAAATCTGTCTGTCTGTGAATAAAATATCTCAAGAACGAAAAGAGTTATGAGGTTGAAATTTTATACTCAATTTCGGTACCCCCATGGTACGTAATACGAAGCTTTTGAACAAAGTAGGCCAAAAAGTACTAGTATTTTACTGATGAACTTTTTTCAGGTATTTTTTCAATTTTCTCAAAATTCGCTCTAACGATTTTTATTAAAATTCAAAAATCAATTATTTTTAACATGCTCTTAAAAACGTTTATTCTCATTTTGCCCTCAAAATTGTTTGAAGCACACTTTACCTCTAAAAAAAGTTTTTTTTTCAAATCTCGGGAGGGGGGGAATTACCCCCTTTATCCCCCCTTGTGTCCGCCCTTGCTTGGAACCCAAATTATACGTATATATATATTATATATTATTGAATAGGAGTTATTGTTTAACAACGAAATCATTTTATCATTTATTTTGTCTTTTGTAACTTTTCCCCCCTCATATACAAATTTTATGTTATGAGGGGGATTGGCTTAAGGAAAATTTGGTTAACCTAATACAATGACAAAAGGCAGTTCTTTTAAAAAATTTTCTATTGTTGTACTATACATTATTTTTTCATTTCCATTTCCAATCAAATCTGCTTTTTACTTTCTCTTACCTATGTATATATGTAATATATATATAGAGAGAAAGTATTGGATTCATGTCAAAAATTCGATGTCGAGATTTTGATGGATCTTCACGTTTTGAGGTCCCCTGAATCCAAAAAAGTGGTTTTCGCGACATGGTCTGTCTGTGGGTGGGTGGGTAGGTGGGTGGGTGTGTGTGTGGGTGGGTGGGTGTGTGTGTGGGTGGGTGTGTGTTCAATTTTAAGCATGAAGGAATTGAGCTAGGAGGCTGAAATTTTATATTTAAGTTAAACACCCCCGGGACCGGAAAAATAAGCTTTTAATCAAAATCGGCCAAAGAGTACTAGTACTTTACTGATGTACTTTTTCAGTTTTTTTCGATTTTCTCAAAATTCGCTCTAACGATTTTGATTAAAATTCAAAAATCAATTATTTTTTAGATGCTCTTTCAAATGTATATTCTCGTTTTGCCCTCAAAATTGTTTGAAGCACACTTTACTCTTGTGCTTCATAGGAAAGATAGGAGAAATGGTTGCCATGGTAACAAAATATAAATATTTTCCCATACTTATAAATTTTACATTTGAATTCAAATATTCCCTACTGCCGGGAACTAAATACATGTAGACACAAAAAATCTGGTGTGACAAGCACAGTACACACCAGATTTTTTCATTTTCGTTTCTCTATTATAACTATAGAATGAAATATTATAGGTTATATCATTTTAGGAAAGAAAAAATTACTTTCATCGCCATCTTTTTATTTTATTTTATTTTTTTTATCTAGAATTAGAATTACGAAATAAATAATATCACTAGAGAAAAGATTTGTGTCTTGCCATTTGCTTAGGAACATAAATTATTAATTTACGTAAAATTTCAAAGAGAAATGCCATCATTTTTTATTTTATTTTATATTTGTTGATTTATTAGTTAGAGAATTGACCAAGAAGGCTCGTTATTATAATTCATTTGAATGTGAGGAAAGGAGGCGATGAATAAGGGGCATAACTCTCTCTCTCTCGCGCTTTAATGTTGAAATTGAAGAGAGAGAGAGAGAGAGAAATAGAAGTAAATAAACGGATATGGCATGTATTTTATCGATTACACACTCGGTATGAGACGAGTAAAAAAAAGAGAGAGCTTTTTATCATCTATTCAAAGTGGTGAAAAAAATATCTAATGACTCTATTTAGGTTTAAATTTTAACGTCTTAATGTAGCGCGAATTTTTAATGCAACTACTGATAACGAAAAATTGTTTTTATCAATGCCATACGGGGTGAGTCAAGCACTCTAGGGAAAAATGGCTTAATAAATTTTTACGAATTTTAATAGTGATGGTTAAATTATATAGACGTAGAAGAAATGGGAGAAAAACTTTTTAATATTGTTAAATTACTAATATACGTATTGGCATGCAGTAAGATGGAGCCTGCACTCAGCGTTAACGGCATTGCCCTCTTTAAGAAATATATAAACTTCATGTAAGAAAATTTTTTGAATATTTTTCTTGCTTTAATAGAACCCATTTGCCTAATTCAATAATGGATTTTTCAACTAAGTGTTCAAAAACTCCTTTAAAGCAATTTGTATAGATATTTAACTAAAGCGCATGAGGAGTTCTGGAAAAATTAATTGCGAGTTTGAGGAAACAAGGTAGACTAACACTTTCCGTTTCCTTGAAATTGAAACGTTTCGGATAAATTTTATTTATTCATTTTGAGACGAAACATTTATTTATTTATTTTAAAAAATCGAGATGTTTTCTATTTTGTGGCTGTTGACGGAAAATGGAGGAAACGTTTCAATTTTTAATAAAACAGAATTTCCTATTTGACTGATTGCAACTATATTTTCTAAACTTCAGTTCAATTCCTCATTAGTCAAAAAAATTTATTAGCGAGTTGGTCATTTGTGTTGCCTGCCTACCATCTAGCAATAAGTGAAATCAAAAAATTTTTTAATAATTTTTTTCTAAAACCTAGAAATTTTTGTTTTCCTAATTGTCTAGTTCTAATATTGAGAATATGCATATTATAATAAGTCTATATTTAAATTAAATTAAATGTGAATTATTTAGTAGATAGGGCTAATTTAAAAAAAATAAATTTAATATTGCCTCTGGTACTCTGTCTTTTTCACTACCAAGTATAATAAATGATAATAATAATAATGGTACAAATCATCGAACTAGGCCTACAAACCACAGACAGACAAGAATTTAATCCCTTGCTGTATTAAATTTGTTCTAAAATTTTCTGGATAAATTACATGGGGTACCCAGGATCAAATCTAGGGGGGGGCGATCATGGTCGTCCACATTGTGACATAGCTATTTTTTATATAGAGGGGAAAAGCCTTCGAATTAAAGGCCTAAAAACCCTCGAATCCTAAAAAAGTCATTCCCCGTCGTCATCCACCAATTTTCGTTTTATCACTTTATAAACATTTAATTTTTTTTTGCTTCTAGGGGGGCACTGCCCCTCCTGGTACCCATGATAAATTACCTAAAACATTGGTCAACAAAAATTAACTTTTTTCCACAAGAATAAAGATATGAGATTCTAGAAGTATTTACATAGCCTATGGCACCCGGCTAAGGCAAAAATAAATAAAAAAAAAGTATTTTCATGCTGAATTCAAAATTTCATTTTATTTTTGCCCCATCAGGCCCAGTTTTAAAGAAATAGAGAAAAATAAATTTTAATAGAAAATGTGTTCTAAAATGGCTCTTATTTTGTAATTTTAAAAAGGTGACACCCCTTAAAAAATGTAGATAGTTATAATACAGATAAATTTAAAGTTTCAGCCTAATCGAAGATCATTTAGACGTACCTGGGACAGCTAAAAGTTTAGACAAATCGAATTTTTTGAGTTTTTTTTTCCTTTGGACACCCCTAAATAAAATTTTGGGAATCCCTGAATGAAAAAAACCTCTTTGGCTTTCTAAAAATCAGACAAAATTCAAACAAAATCTGTTAATTATAAATGAAATTATGAACAAAATAATTAAATACTGTATATCTAAATAATTATAAGTTTATTCCCATGAGTTCTACTGTCAGAGAGTAAAGCGCCTAAAAGATAGGCCGCCAGAGTGTTTTTTTACGAGACATAACTGTTTTGTTTATAATTTCGTTAATTATTAACAGATTTCAAGAATATTTATTGAATAGCTAAACGACTATAGAATATCGTAAATATATGCTTTTTTCATTCAGGAATACCTAAAAGTGTATTAGGAGTCTCCAAAGCAAAAAGAAAAAAAAATTAGATTTTTCTACACTTCTAACCTTTTGCGGCACGTCAAAATGTCCTGCGATTAGACTGAAATTTAAAATTAATATGTATTATAAGGATCTACATATTTTTAATAGGTGGCGCCTTAAAAAAATCTTGAAAATTCAAAACAAGAGCAGTTTTTTATTAAAATTTATTTTTCTCTATATCTCTATAACCGTGCCTGATAGAAAATACATTCTGAATTCAGTATAAAAAAATGTACTAGATTCACTAATCAGATTTGTTAAGAAGAAACCCTTGTCGACCAGTGTAATTTTAAAAATAACACAAAAATAGACTTATTTATTATATTAAAACAATGACAAGGAGAATATCAACAAGTAAAATGTATTATTTTTTAAAATTATATATAACTTAGCTCGGAAATGAGGGGGTGAGAAGAAGGAGGAATGGGGGTGAGAGCACGTGAAATATTCGCACTCACCTCCATTGAAAAGTGAAATATTCGAAACTAGCGATTGACAAAATATCATTGGCACTTTCCTAGTAGAACATGAATATTCCATTTCGTAGAATGGTTTTCAATTCAAAGGAAAGTGTGTGAGAGAGAAAGAGAGAGAGAGAGAGGGAGAGAAGGCCACAGAGTAGCCCAAAAACATCCATCCCAGAAATGAAAAACAGGGAGAGGTGCGAATGGACCGATATTTTTCATATAACCTATACACGTATATATATAATAACTTATAATAAATTCCATTAATCTAAATAAAAAGAAGTGAAAATTTTATTGCGCGTTGCCTCTTAATTTAGACATTTTAAATTCATTTAAAAGAGAAAAAGAGTAAACAAAAAAATCTGGGTGGGGTCGCATAGCACACAACTTTCTCTTAACTTCGGTTATTGGATGTTGAGTTCTGTGCTGCCCACACCAGATTTTTTGTTCGACAATATATTTAGTTTCCGATAGCAGAATTCAAGAAGTAAACAAAGGAAAAAATTTATAATTTATTATCAAGGCAATATTTCTCCATCTTTCTTTCTATAAAGTACAGAAGTAAAGTGTTCTTTAAATAATTTTGTGGGCAAAATAGGATACATTTTAAAGAGCATCTAAAAATCAATTGATTTTGAATTTTAATCAAAATCGTTAGAAATAGAAAATAACTGAAAAAGTACATCAGTACAGTACTAGTAAAATGATTAAAAATGATCGAGGGATCCACAGGTCTGCATAGTGAACCTTTAGGGACACACAGGTATTCACACGCCCGCACCAGGGACACACATTTTTCCTCTGGTCACTTTCGATCTACTATGTGTGTTCCTGATGCGGGCTTGTCTACCCCTGTGTGCCCCTAAAGGTTCACTATGCAGTCCTGCTGCGGGTGTGTGGATCCCTCGATCATTTTTAATCATTGGGAATGATCGATTTTTTTCAAAAGTTTATTTTTACGTATAAAACTTAAATAATTTCAACCAGGTAGCTCATTTTCTCTAAGTTTTATTTTGAAAAAATACAGATCAGCCCTCGGGCTTGGTGTAGTGGCTAGCGTGATGGCCTGCTATACCAAGGGTTGCAGGTTTGGATCCCAGGCAGTACGATGATTTTATTTAAGCCAAATGGCTTGAATAAGAATGCCTGGACCCCCATATATATATTAATTAATAATGGTTATCGTAAATGCCTTATATGGCCTAAGTTGCCGAAAAGACTATGTGTATGTGTGTGAGTGTGAATGGAAAAAAGTGTGAGTGTTAAAAAAAGACAGACCATTTTGCGAGATTTTTTAACTCAAACCGTGTGTGTCCATCAAAATCTGGACATTGAATTATTGACAGGTAAGAGAAAGTAGAGACCCCTTACTTGTTAGTCTACTTCTTTTATAATTCTTAATCTTGTATCAATATTTCATTGTTTGAAAAATTTCCAAATGTACACAACGTCACTAATCAACCTTTTAATAACGATACTATTTTTACTTTCTCTTACCTATGTATATATGTAATATATATAGAGAGAGAAAGTATTGGATTCATGTCAAAAATTCGATGTCGAGATTTTGATGGATCTTCACGTTTTGAGGTCCCCTGAATCCAAAAAAGTGGTTTTCGCGACATGGTCTGTCTGTCTGTCTGTGTGTCTGTCTGTCTGTCTGTGAACAAAATATCTCAAGAACGAGAAGAGCTAGGAGGTTGAAATTATATATTTAAGTTAGGCACCCCTACGGGACGTGACACGAAGCTTTTGGACAAAATCGGCCAAAGAGTACTAGTACTTTACTGATGCACTTTTTCAGTTTTTTTTCGATTTTCTCAAAATTCGCTCCAACGATTTTTTTTTAAATTCATATATCAACTATTTTTTAGTTGCTCTTTAAAATGTATATTCTCATTTTGTGATTGAAATCTTCTGAAGACCACTTTACTCTTGTTCTCCATAGAAAAGATAGGAGAAATGGTTGCCATGGTAACAAAATATAAACATTTTGCCATACTTATAAATTTTACATCTTGAAAATCGAATGTACCTTAGTGTCGGAAACTAAATACATGGCGACACAAAAAATCTGGTGAGACAAGCACAGTACACAACTTTTGATTACCGAAGGTAAGAGAAAGTTGTGTGCTGTGCGCCAGTCACACCAGATTTTATCTTATTGTTAGACAACTTTACAAGAGGTTTATTGATTTTTATAGAAAATGTAAAATGCTAACGTAAGCCTCAACTAACTTCTTGTACTACTTTCATTAGATGGTTTTCTAGATAATCCAAGTAAAAGTTTAACGACTCTTTAAGTGGAGTAGGTAATATAAACTAGAAGCGTAGGTGAGTTTAAGTCCTATCAAGCAAACTTTTCTATTTTGGTAATGCCAAAGCACGTCTGAATCCTAGATCGGTGGCTCCAAGAAACAAGCATGTGGAACGTCAACCGGTTGCCATGATATAATAAATTTAAAAAAAAAAAAAAACTTCTAAGAGTAAAATGTATTAAAATTAGAAAGAAAATGTTCAGATAATTTAACATCCCATTACAAAATGCTAAAATGGAGTGTTTACGTTTATTTTGCAGCAATATACCCTGGAATGCAGCTATACGTACGCAAATTAAAAAGACAATTGAGCAATGAAATTTAGCGCATCTCGAGGACAAAGACCTAAGTGGTTGCGGAATGACGTCATCAGTAGATACCGCAACTGGTGGTGCTCTGAGATCGATTGCTGCTCTTGACAGGGGTGAGAAGTAGGATATTAGTTATTAGAGCTTGCAAGCGGACCAAAAAACATATAATAAATAAATAAAAGATGAGAAATACTTATAATAAAAAACGATTTGAAAAATTCTCATAATCATAAAAATAAATCGAAATGGACACCACAAAACTGAACGACACCTTTCCCATTCTATTATATAGTAGCATTAGTGATCGAAAAAAAGTGTAAGCAAAAATATTTGGTTATTCGTATTTTTCCAGCTGGTTTATTACTTTTATTATATATGCAAAGCATTGACCTAACCAAAAAGATTTATTGAAGAAAGGAGAAAAAATAGGAATGGAATTCGTTTGCTTAGTAAAAAAAAAAAAGATTTTATAAAAAACAATTAAATAACTTTGTTCACAAATGAAATTGCCTTCTTGAATTTTTTTTTAAGTTTTATTGGCATCTGAGGCTATGTGTAAAAAGATACAATAATACAATTTACGAAAGGATGTGGCGTGCCAAGTAGTATAAATGAGTTTCAGAGTTAATATTTGTAATGATTCAAATTTTAAATACAGTAGGCTATATAGTGTACTATTTCCGGTATAGTAAAAAAAACTTTTTTTTTAAAGTGAAACTTTATTTTGATCGACACAAATTTTTTCGTTTCTCTATCAGCATGTCGCGTTACAAGCCGTGACGTCAAAGGCCGTGACGCTACAAGTTATGACGTCACAAGCCATGGGGACAAAAATAGGAAAGTTGAAATTTAATAATATGACGAATTATAAAAAAATAATTGTGAGATTTAATTTTTCAATTTTTAAATTGATAAAATATAATTTTTAAAATAATTTAAAATGATTCAAATACTAAATAAATATTTTTCTCAGTTTTTAATTTAACATACGCCAGTTGATTTCCCATTATCATTCCCATTTTCCAATTATTAAGTTAAGATTAAAAACGCGATTTTAATATCCTTAATTGAATAATTTTCTGTTAAACGCATACGATCCGAAAAAGTTTCACTTGCATCGTGGTTTCATAAAACCAAACCATGTTTTTTTTAGTTTACTCCAATTTAATAAAAAACGATCGAGCTTCGGCTCGGTCAAACCAGTACTAATATTATAATAATAGGCCCAATATTATAACAGAACAATCTAACAAAATGCCTTCTGAATGTTAAGAAAAAAAAAAATTTTACTTTTGAATAAATACATCATCGCATTTTTAGAAAGAAAGGAAAAAGAGGGGAATAATGTTTCATTCATGACGGTCTCATCGGGTCACAAGTCAGATAAGTGGTTGGCTCTGAAAATTTGTGTCTGCGATTTCTGTTGGTTTTTTTTCCTGCCTTCCTTTTTTTTTTTTTTTTTTTTTTTTGAGAAAGAAAAGGACAATTTTTTATTCTCTTTAGGTGGGGAGAGAGAGAGATAATTCATCGACATTCTACGTGATCTAATTAAAGGCTACGTGGTTGGATAGATTCCGTTTCTACTTCGCCTATTTTTTTTTATTGGCTATGAATAAGACCAAGTCTTTAAAAATGGATTTATTTATTTTTATAGATATAGGGAAAAATCGAAAATAAAATAGCTCTCCAAAAGGGATTAAGAGAAAATTTATTTTATATGAAATTGAATTGCAATGATATATGTGTTAACGTTTCGGTCATCTTCAGTTGGTAATAGGGTTTGGAAAAACCGGAAAATTTTGAAAACCGGTTTTTCGGTTTTTCACAAAAGCGGAAAACCGGTAAACCGGTTTTAAACCGTTTTTTTTTTCAAATGTAAATCAAGGAAAAAAAAAATAAAAAAATACTCAAAGCAAAATTTTATAGAATTATTTTTTAATAACCGCGCCCCTGCCTGCCACTCCAAATGGCTTAAATAAAAGCATCGGACTGCCTGGGATCCGAACCCCAAAAAAATTATTATTACTACTATTCTGATCCAGTGCCTGTCTGAGGATTTGTTTACATTCATAGAATACAAAAAATACATAAATTTCTCTATACATTTCCTATGGGATATTCCATATATTCCATATAAATAATCTATAATTTTTTATTTTTTTTATTTGTCCAAGGTCTTTTTCGGCATCTAAGGCCATTTAAGCTCCCATCCCTATTTATTTCAAATGATTGATAGCCAATTCAAATGAAATAAATTTTTCTCGCTTGGAACGGGAAGCGAACCCGAAACCCCAAGCTACTAGAAGCTATTGTAATATCTTCTCTCTGAGCCATGGATCACGGGCTAATTTATAAATTTGAATACAAGTATTAATGAAGAATAAATTTAAAAAAAAACCGAATTCGGTTTTTCAGGAAAAACTCGGTTTCTCGGTTTTTGAAAATTAGCCAAAAAACCGGTATACCGGTTTCGGTTTCCACCGGTGTCCAAACCCTAGTTGGTAATTAATTTAGGGCTTATGGCGGAGTAGGAGCGAAGATGTTATGCATTTTTTTTGCCGATAAGATGGCGTTATGTGTCTTAAATAGTAAGCAAAAAAAAAAAAAAAACACTTATTACGAAAATTTGCCAAGAGATGTCAGAATGGTAGCTAATAATCTAATGCATTTGGTTGATTTTAACAATGAATACTTTGTAAATGTTATTATATATTATGTATTATTTATAAAAAGCATAAAAAATATATACAATAAATATAGCCCAGATATGTGATAATACCGGCTGTTAGAGTAGCCTGCCATCTTTTGCAAGAGTGGTGAACTATTTGACAGTTAATTTTTAAATAAAACATCTAAACTTACTCTAAATTCAGTTCCTTCGAGCATCAGGTTATAAAGAAGTTTTTTATTTTTTTTAATTAATTGTAAGAAGAAAGTATAAAATATATACAGTATTAGGTACTTCTTAAATTCTGTTAAGACTGGCTTTTGAGACGCCCTATATTTTACCCTTTGAGTTCATCAATACAAGTTTAAAGGGCTTCAATTGCAAGTGGATGCTGTTTGCTCCATTCTAGTCAGAGATGTATTCCATCTAATAAATTAGAGCCCAACCAACAATAATTAGCCCCCCCTAACGGTTGGCTGACCCTTTGGGATTGCAACGCCAAGAGCCGGATAATCAGTGCCATAAAGCATTCATATATTAACTATTATATTTAATGATTATGGAAATGGAATAATTTTTATTTAAGTCAAATGAAATTTATTTTAATATTTCAATGCATTGGATAAAAGTCTATTAAAGAAAAAAATCTGGTGTGACTGGCGCACAGCACACAACTTTCTCTTACCAAAGTTGTGTGCTGTGCGAACAGTCACACCAAATTTTTTTTTTATACAATTTATTGGATATATTTTAAGTGTGTCTTTATTCTTTTTAATCCCATTGGCCGATAACTTTTTCATATAATGACTCCATTTTGTTTACGTTAGTTCGGTTTCTTTTGCTTTCTTTTTTTTTTTTTTTGTACACGGTCACAAACCCTAAGGGTTCATAGGGGGATACTGGATGGATAAAGGAAAAAAAAAAAGGGGGGGTTAAGCAAATTTTTCCAGCGAGTTGTCGACGAAAGGAAGAAAATGCCGTAAAGGTTTTTTTTTTCTTTGTTGAGGGAAAAAAGGATTTTTTTTCGTCTGGTGCATTTAGAAAAGCGAAAGAGAGAAAGAGGAAAAGAAAGCAAAAAAAAAAGTTGAAGCTCTTTTTAAAGAAGAAAGCTTGTGGAAAGTAGTTGAGCTACCTGAAGGACACACCTCGGTAGGGAATCTAAGTTAAATCTCTCTCCTTTTTTTACAACATGTGGAATAAATGTATATAATTATATTAAAAGAAGAGAAAAAAAACACTGACTGGTTTATCAAGAAATTAACAAGCTATCGTCGATTAAAATTACGATTACTCTTTATCACGTTAGAAAAAAATGTAGCTATCAATAGATAGATTTTGCAAAATTAATATCTTTGGAATGTTCATTATTAATAGGTAGATTTAATTGTGTGGTAAGTAAGCATAAATTATAGGTTATTTTTTTATTTTTTATACAGCAAGAAAGAATAATAATAATTTTCTTTACCAAATGGCTTAAATAAGAATGCCTGGACCCTAATATAGAAAAATTCATAAATAACGGTTATCGTCAGCCTTATATGGCCTAAGTTGCCGAAAAGACTGTGTGAATGAGAAAAAATCTGGTGTGACTGGCGCACAGCACACAACTTTTCTTACCTTCGGTAATCGAAAGTTGTGTTCTGTGCTTGTCACACCAGATTTTTTGTGTCGACATGTATTTAGTTTCCGACAGCACGGTACATTCGATTTTCAAGAAATTTATTTTTGTAAAATTTATAAGTATGGGAAAATGTTTATATTTTGTTACCATGGCAACCATTTCTCCTATCTTTTCCATGGAGTACAAGAGTAAAGAGGTCTTCTCAATCACAAAATGAGAATATACATTTTAAAGAGCAACTAAAAAATAGTTGATATATGAATTTTAAAAAAATCGTTGGAGCAAATTTTGAGAAAATCGAAAAAAAACTGAAAAAGTGAATCAGTAAAGTACTAGTACTTTTTGGTCGATTTTGTTCAAAAGCTTCGTGTCACGTCCCATGGGGGTGCCTAACTTAAATATAAAATTTCAACCTACTAACTCTTTTCGTTCTTGAGATATTTTGTTCACAGACACACACACACAGACAGACCATGTCGCGAAAACCACTTTTTTGGATTCAGGGGACCTCAAAACGTGAAGATCCATCAAAACCTCGACATCGAATTTTTGACATGAATCCAATACTTTCTCTATATATATATATATTACATACGTGGGCATACCGCTGGACCTTAGTCCAGGAATTCAACTTCTGAGAATGCCCTATCTCTCGAAGAAAATTGCAGACGGTCTTTGATTGAGAGACCATGCAAGTAAACTTAAATTACATATATTTATTCATGTGTTTGTTGTACTTTGTACTTTATTGTTATAATGTTCCTATTTGAATAAAAATTTATTATTATTATTATTATTATTATTATTATTATATATATTACATATATACATAGGTAAGAGAAAGTAAAAAAGTGTGAATGTTAAAAAAAAAAAAAAATACAGCAAGCAAAATTAAAATGAGGTATGGGGTCCCGGGTTCGCTTCTAGTTTCAAGAAAAATTTATTTCAATTGAATTAGCTACTAATTATTTGAAATAAATAAGGATGTTTAACATGACTGTAGGTATATATTTTTTGGGAATCAAACCCAGGATTTCCAACCCTTCTGGGGCATCGGTGGGCTAAAATCATATTAGCAGTCTTGTTAAATATATCTATTACTAGTCTGAATCGTGGTAGGGGAGAGGGCGGGCATTGGGACACGAGGCACATTGGGACATTCGAATTTTAGCTCTACTAAATATAAAGTTTGAGTTGTACTCTCTTGACCGTTAGGGTGCATTAAGTACCCATTTTATTAAGAAAAATTTTTCTATAATAAAATGGGCACATTTAGTAGAGCTAAAATTCGAATGTCCCAATGTGCCTCGTGTCCCAATGTCCCGCCCTCTCCCCTATATTGAAAATATATAGAACTTAATAAATAAGAAATTATATATAAT
The DNA here is from genome assembly GCA_023213315.1 of Euborellia annulipes. Classification (NCBI taxonomy): domain Eukaryota; kingdom Metazoa; phylum Arthropoda; class Insecta; order Dermaptera; family Anisolabididae; genus Euborellia; species Euborellia annulipes. The sequence goes on along the minus strand of JAKCPI010031778.1, from coordinate 12,699 downwards.
ATTTAAGATATTATACATATCGCGTACGTGAGCCGCGAAATCTATACAATTAAATATTTACCAAATTCATATATCCGAAAAAATAAGGGTGTGTCGCCGGGAGTCGAACCACGGATCCACCGATTTGCGCTCAGTGTGGAAGGGCACACTGAGCGCAAATCGGTGGATCCGTGGTTCGACTTCGGCGACACACCCTTACTTTTTCGGATATATGAATTTGGTAAATATTTAATAAATATATAGAACTCGAAAAATATTTAACTATTTAAATAGGAAATGACATGCCGAAAACAAATTTTATATTGTTATAAATTTTACATCTTGAATTCTAATATATCTGCGGAAAGTAAATATATCTCGACACAAAAAAATCTGGTGGGACAAGCACAGCACACAACTTTTGATTACCGAAGGTAAGAGAAAGTTGTATGATGTGATTTTTTATTTTATAAATTTTATATATAAATAAAAATAAATTTTATTTTTTAGGCCTATATATTTTACTATTATTATTACTGCCTTTAACTCCTAGCTCTTTTGGCTCTAGAGATATTTTGTTCACGGACAGACGGGAATCACTTTTTTATATTCAGAGGGCTTCAAAATGTGTATATCCATCAAAATCTTGACAAAATTTTTGCCATGAATCCAATACTTTCTGTCTATATATTAACACATATAGGTAGGAGAAAGTAAAAATAAATATTAAAAAAAAGTTAGATTAATAATATTATTGTCATATATTCTATTTTGTTAAAAATAAATAAATTTTCTATTCAGTTTTAAATGTTAATAAATAACAATATTAGGGTATGGCAAATAAATTACGATACTCTCTCTCTCATTTTTTTAAATCGGAAATTTATTTCATACGGGTAATAAAATTTTTTTTTCCAAATGTACGTTATGAATGTTTATATTAAAAAATATATATACACCACCTGAAAAGAATATACAATATTTTTTATCCCTATTTATTAACAACCCTTACGAGTGAACTACGTATATGTATTAGTAGTCTCTTGATGTATTTTATCAAAAGAAGGAAAAAAAAAATAATTATTATGAATTTTTTTTTATTAAAATAACTGATGAATGTCAGTCCTAATAATAACACGTGCATTTTTTAATTATAATTTTTGTATTTTAATGTGGCTTTTTGATAAAAAATTTGACCAATGGGAAAATTATTTATTAGTAAAAAAAAAGAAATAATCCAAATGGGTGATATTAATAATACATCTTTCCTTTTTTACTTTCTCTTACCTATATGAATATATATAGAGAAAATATTGCATTCATGTCAAAAATGTCTAGATTTTGATGGATATACAAGTTTTGAGGACGTCTAAAGATTGCAAGATTCTCGGATAATCTAAAATTTTACCCCGAGAAAGATTATATCAAAATGATGATAAATTTTAATAAAGTAAAATTCATAAAAAACTTTGTACATTGTCGAATGTTTTAACTATGTGTAGATGCTATTTCTACAATTTTCTTTTTCAACCTTCTTTCGCTATGAATAGATAAAATATTATTAAAATAAATTCAAATTTCAATGCTTTCCCAAATAGACATCATATTTACATTATAATTGTAAATTGTATGCAGTAATCTTGTTCACCTTATAAAATTTAGGCTTTTTTTTAACAATTGTTAAAAAAATCTGGTATGACTGGCGCACAGCACACAACTTTCTCTTACCTTCGGTAATCGAAAGTTGTGTACTGTGCTTGTCACACCAGATTTTTTGTGTCGACATGTATTTAGTTTCCGACAGTACAGTAATACATTCGATTTTCAAGATGTAAAATTTATAAGTATAGGAAAATATTTATATTTTGTTACCATGGCAACCATTTCTCCTATCTTTTCTATGGAGAACAAGAGTAAAGTGGTCTTCAGAAGATTTCAATCACAAAATGAGAATATACATTTTATAGAGAATCTAAAAAATAATTGATTTTTGAATTTAAAAAAAAATCGTTGGAGCAAATTTTGAGAAAATCGAAAAAAACTGAAAAAGTGCATCAGTAAAGTACTAGTACTTTTTGGTCGATTTTGTTCAAAAGCTTCGTGTCACGTCCCATGGGGGGTGCCTAACTTAAATATAAAATTTCAACCTCCTAGCTCTTTTCGTTCTTGAGATATTTTGTTCACAGACACACACACACGCACACACACACACACACACACACACACACACACACACACACACACACACACACACACACACACACACACACACACAAGAGAGAGAGAGAGAGAGAGAGACCATGTCGCAAAAACCACTTTTTTGGATTCAGGGGACCTCAAAACGTGAAGATCCATCAAAATCTCGACATCGAATTTTTGACATGAATCCAATACTTTCTCTATATATATATATTTATATATATAGAGATTACATATATACATAGGTAAGAGAAAGTAAAAAGCCTAAGTTTTATATTTGATTTATGAAAAATATGATGAGGAAGTGATTAAATATTTATTTATTTTTAAATCATTCATGAATACCAAACTTTACCAAGAGCTCATAAAAATAAAATAAAAATCGTGATAAATTATAAAATTAAATTAAATATACAACATAAAGAGACGGAAAAAGAGTTGAACAATAATTTTTTTTAATAAATATATAAATAAATAAATAAATAATCAATGAAATCGTGATTCGAATTCAATTTTGTTATAGAGATAAGAGTGAGAGAGGGGGAGAAAAATAAAATAAAATAATTTTTTTTTGTTTTAATGAACTACAATGTGGACGGGTTTAGGCCGATTCTTCCAACCTTCAATGAATCCAATTTTTTCTCACTCTATTTATTAACATATATAGAGGTAAGAGAAAGTAAAAAAGTCGGAACTAGGTTCGAATACTAAAAAAAAAAAACAATACTTTCTCTCTATATATTTCATATATAGGGTAAGAGAGAGTAAAAGGTTGAGTGAAAACCGGCCACCTAGTTAAGCCGCTGGAAAATAGGTATTTTGAAAGGTTAATGAATCAATTAAAAATTAATAAATGTTATTATAATCGATAGACGATGTCGATTAATTAATTAATCGTTTGAGTGTTTGGCTAAGAGAAATGGGAGGCGTAAGGGGGCGGAGTTTGGGAATGATTAGGAGACATGCAGAGGGCTGGCTTATGCTGAATATGTTACTTAGGAACAGCTCTGAATTTGTCAACACATTTAATTACCCATAATGCAACGAGAACTGCTCTCTCTCTCTCTCTCTCTCTCTTAGTCCTGAATAGAATTAGCCAACAGACCCTCTCTCTCTGGCTCCAGCTGCTTGCTTACCCTTCTGCCACTACTAACAACCTACTACAAGTTAGCTAATATATACCCTCTCTCTCCGCCTTCCCCTATCATAACTTTAATAAGCCATTTATTTTATAATAATAAAAATATATTTGGAAACATCAACAAGTCATTCTATAAATTATTAATGTGATATTTAGTTAAAATTGCACAAAACCTCCATATTAATTAATTAAAAAAGAAAATTAATATAATTTAAAAAAATTTGGTGTGACTGGCGCACAGCACACAACTTTCTCTTACCCTTCGGTAAGAGAAAGTTGCGCACTGTGCTGGTCACACCAGATTTTTTTGTGTCGAGATATATTTAGTTTCCGATAGCACCTTAGTTTCAAACTTGCATTTTAATTGTTGACTGCTTCAAATAAACTATGGTTATTTGTCAAAATTTTAATCTCATATTTGGACATTTTATACACAATATAGAATCGAAAATAAATACAAAATTTCATAAGAATTGGAAAAAAAAATTTTAAATGCCTAAAAAGTTCCAAAGGGGACCCCCTTTTGAATCGAAATTAACATACAAATCCCTATAGGAAATTAACATTGTTCCTATGCGAAGATGAGGTGGAAAGGGAATTTAAAAAGAGTAGAGAGAGACGATAATGTTTGCAAGTGAGAGAGAGACATATATGTTTTCTTTGAAACAATTAAAGACACAAATAAATTTAAAATAAATGGGAATTTAAATAATAATTGATTTTTAATCTAATAAAAAGAAAAAGATTTAAATTCCGTTACCATGGCAACCATTTCTATCTTTCCTATGAAGAACAAGAGTAAAGTGGTCTTCAGAAGATTTCAACGGCAAAATGAGAATATACATTTTAAAGAGCATCTAAAAAATAGTTCATTTATGAATTTTAAAAAAAAATCCTTGGAGGGGAATTTTGAGAAAATCGAAAAAAACTGAAAAAGTACATCAGTAAAGTACTAGTACTTTTTGGCCGATTTTGTTCAAAAGCTTATTTTGAGCGTGTGGGAAGGTACCTAAGTTAAATATAAAATTTCAATCCGGTAGCTCAATTCCTTCATGCTAAAAATCTGTCCACACATACAGACACACACACACACACACACACACACACGCACAGACCAATTTGCGGGACCCACTTTTTGGACTCAGGGGACCTCAAAACATGTATATCCATCAAAATCTCGACATCGAATTTTTGACATGATCGCAATACTTTCTCTCCTATATATTTCATATATAGGCTAAGAGAAAGTAAAAATCTGGTGTGCTGTGCTTGTCACAGAAGATTTTTTGTGTTGATTTTTGTTTAGTTTCCGCCGATATACAAGATATACAATTTATAAACAGAGAAAAATATTTTGTTAATATAGCAACTATTTCTCCTATCTTTCTTATAAAGTACCAAGCTTTAAAAACAATTCTGAGAGAAAAACGAGAATATATTAATACGTTTTAAAGAAAAAATAATTGATTTTTGAATTTTAATCAAAATTGTTCAGCGAATTTTGAGAAAGTTGAAAAAAAAAAACTAAAAAAGTGCATCAGTAAAGTACTAGTACTCTTTGGTCGATTTTGCTCAAAAGCTCGAGTCACGTGCCATGGGGGTGCCTAACTTAAATATAAAATTTCAACCTCTTAGCTCTTTTCGTTCTTGAGATATTTTCTTCACAGACACAATTTTGCGAAAACCACTTTTTTTTTAATTCCTCGAAACCTGTATATCCATCAAAATCTCAAAATTGAATTTTTGATATTATCAAGAAGCAGAGACTAGCAGTCAAATAATTTATTGGGCCGACGTTTCGGTTTTGATTGACCCTGAAGATGGCCTCTATCGAGACCGAAACGCTGAACCAATAAAATAATTTTAAAAAAAATTTGACTGCCAGTTTCTCTGCCCCTGCAACCTTTCCTTGAAATGCCTCAATTCAAAAAACATATTGGTTATGTCCCTGAAAACAAAAATATTTATTTCCCGCACGATTGTATAAAAAGACGACCGGATAAGAGCTTGTCACGAAATTTAATGTATTAATTATTACCTTATTTAACATAGAAATTTTTCTTTTAAATTTAAAAAAAAAAAACGCAAATTTTATGAGCGTTTCGAAGGATTTAAAAACATCTTCATGAATAAAGTTTTTTTTTTTCTAGGCATTTATATTCATTCACCCCTTTTATCTCCTCTCCTCTTCTTTTTTTCTAAAAGTTTTAGTATAATAAATAATGAATTCAGTGAGGATTCAATTAGCGAGAGGATCAAACTTTTCCTTTGGAGTTGATTTGTTTTATGTCCCATCGAATAAGGGACAAAATGGCGATGAAGGAGAAAGGGGCGAGATTTAATTATTATTCTCATAGACACTAAACTTTTTTTTTTGTCATTTACTTTATAATACTTTTAATCCTAAACTCTAATTGGAAATATATGTTTTTACATAACCCTTTCGTGTTTTGAAATATTAAAATTTTAATATTATTTATTTATATTACTGGAATGCTTTTGAATAATAAAACTTAATTATCATATAGAGTCTATACAATTTTATATTTATTTGTTAAGAAAAAAATAAATTCTTTGGGATAAATGATTAGTCTTAAGTTATTTCTTGTTTAAAGTTCTTATTACTTTCCCTTATTTTTAATGACGTCGCATAACAAATAAGTTTTCGGTGATAATGTAAGTATAATCATCGAATTTATTAAATACAAAAGCAATGAACCTAAATAAAGTAAGAGCTTATAAGAAGAGCCTAAGAAATCCTTTTTATTTTATTTTTCTATATTCCAGTCAAAATAAATTGGTTTATAGATTTTTACTTCCATATACTAAGTAAAGTATTGAACAGTGAAAAATTTATAAGTCTAGATTTCAAAGAAAATATCATCTATGACTAATTTTTTCGTATTTATGTATTAATGTACTACTCAGGGCAAATACCTATATATTGGAACTATTATAAAACTTCTTAATATCTTTGAGCTAGACATCCCAAACGACATACGCACACTAAAATCGTGTCTGTGTGAGGTAAACGTAAAGGATTAATTAATAAAAGTGTAAAATGACTGTTATTTATTAATCTCAAGGAAGGTAGATTAGCAGACAGGAGAACAAAAAACTATTTTAATTTGTTTTGGTCGACGTTTCGGGCGCCAATCGCTTCCTTCTTCGGGACTAAAGATTGTTAAAGAGAAGAAGGACGCGATTGGCGTCCGAAACGTCGACCAAAAGAAATTAAAATAGTTTTTTATTCTCCTGGCTGCAAATCTACCTTCCTTAAGATTAGGGATTAGTGTGCGTGTGTTGATTAGGATGCCTAACTCAATGGCGTTAAGAAGTTTTATAATACTGCAAATATATGGTAGGCCTATACTGTATACTGTAGTATAGCTAGCTGCTCAAAGCATATACACTAAATATGCACTGAGTGGTATGTATGTATATTTCATAACTCGAAAACAGCTTGTATTTAGATTTAGAACTATTTTAATATCTAGTTGTGCATCTATCTTTTTGGCTACAATCAGTTGAGTCAAAAGGGTACTTGAATGGTTTTGTAGAATTAAAAAAAAAATAATTTCGAATTTTAAAATTTTGATTGCGGATTATTTTAGTATATAAAAAAGTACTTATGTGAAACTAAATTTAGTTTTTCAAAATATAGAATATTTGTTGAGATATTTGATGAAATATACTTAGAATTTTTTTTAAAGCAGGTATATCATTACAAAGTGTATTTAATACATACATGCAAGTAATGTGTTTCACAGATCAGATGTTTTTAAAATTTTAATATTTTTCAATTAATTTTTCTCTAAATAATTAATTATTCATAAGCCTATAATTATTTATCATATCCTTGAATAATAAAAATAAATAATAAGAGGTTTAGTAGGTGGGGATTAGATTCGTTTAGGCTTCTCATTAACTGCCATTTGAATTATTGAACAATTCGCGATTCAATTATGGCAAGTGCTTTAATTATTGCGATTAAAGAGGGCTTCTATTGATGATTAACTAAATGGTTATCTTTCTCTTTGAATGAATAAATAAATAAATAAACAAAGAACCCAATTTACACAATTACTTGGAATTATCTATCATTAATAAAAAAAGGACAGAACAATATTTCTCTTCTATCTCACCCTCTTTTTTTTCTCGTTTCTCATCATATTAATGTTAGACTACTATTATTATTATTGAACAGAGTGTAATACAATCAAACAAAATTATTAGACTATATATCAAATTTAAATTTTTGCTAATAACTCATTTTAATTAGCATTCAATTAATATATGTATTTTGAATAAAAATTAATTAATTATATGTTGTTGCTACTGCCCTTTGGAACTGAGATAACGCTTGAAAGGTCAGTGATATGCTGCCTATAAAATTTAATAAAATCATATTGAATGTCAAATTATTTATATTTCAATAAATATGAATGTAGATGTAGAAGTTTAAAAAAAAAAAATAGTATAATTATATTCCAAATAATCTGAAAAAATTGTCTCAACTGGGAATCGATCCAGGGTCATCAGAATGAAACTCTCAGAGCCCACTCTTGGTTCGATTCTTTCTCATATAGACCTATGGGAAATAATAAATAATAATTATATTAATAAAATAGAGAAAAATAGTTTTAAAATTTTAAATGATATTAGAATTTATAAGCCCTCGGGGCTTGGTGTAGGGGTTAGCGTTCTAACTTCGTATACCAAAGTCGCGGGTTCGGACTCCAGGCAGTCCGATGATTTTATTTAAGCCATTTGGATACCAAATGGTTTAAATTAGAATGCCTGGACGACAAATATGAATATAAATCAATAACGGATATCGTATAAAAAGAGTCTTATATGGCCTGAGTTGCCGAAAAGACTCTATGAATGTGTGTGATTGTGAATGTGAATGAGAAAAAGAGTGAATGGGTCGTTTTGATAACTTACCTACCCCAACATTAAAATAGCCTCCCTATGGGGAATTACATGGTGTGTGTCCTTCAGCTATTTTAATTTCCCGACCCATGTTAAAAAAAAAAAACAATATATAAAAAAAATATTTTAAATTCTCTAAAATTTATCGATTTGAAAGGGAACTTTAAACCCTACCCTACAGTAAACAAATTTCTAGATACAACCCTGCACTACTACAACAAGAAAATTTAATTTTTGAAAAAAGAAAAAAAAATGAATTCATTACAAACTCTTATTCAGAGAGAAGTTGAAGTTTATGTTCGAAATTACTAGAGCAGCAAATAATAAAAAACCTTTTGTCCATCTAGAGTCCTTTTTTATTTGTCATTTCGGCATCTTAGGCCAGAATACAAAATTTTGCATTATTATTTTGTTGTTTTTTTTATGCCTTTAAAAAATGGTGAAATTTAGCGACTTAATATGTAATTTTGTAATTTCTAAATGTTATTTTAGACATGATACTATTTTCTAAATGATAAAAATATTTGAAAATTGCACAAGATTAATGTTTTTTTGAATTCACAACAAAAAAGTATTTATTTTTTATTTTGCATTTGATTAAAGACCATCTATCCTAATCTCAACCCACACGCGCACACAGATGGGGTTAAATTAACCGTTTTAAATGCTCAACTCGTTTCTTGGGCAATTCCAACTGAGACAATAAGAGAAATGAGTAATTAACCACTAAAAGAAGAAGAAGAAGAAGAAGAAGAAGATGGAAGAGGAGGTAAGTAAGTAACTGCCCTCTCTGCCCCTGCCATCTATTAATTTATTATGCATGTCTTGGTGGGACGCCTAGAGTCTAAAAACTTTTATACAAGACAACTTTTTCATTAAAGGCTTCACTTTAACAAATGACGTTTATAATTGCTTGCTTCAGTTTCCCTCTCTCTTTTTCTTTTAACCGCCCCTCTCATCCATACTTCCTTTCTCTGACTTTAAATGTGAAGGAGAGAGAAATTGGCATCAATTTTTCACATGTGTGGTGAACTAATATTTGTTTTAGGTTGATAAACATTTCGATTCTGGGTAGGACCATTGTCGATTTCACAAGTTGGAGGATGTCCGATGATTTTATTTAAGCCATTTGGATACCAAATGGGGATACTAAAGCAGAAAATAAACAAAAAGCTTTTGGATACCAAAGTCGATAAATAAAATATATATGGCCTATAAGGACTGTAGATGGACATATTCCACTATAGCATTTAATATTTATTGTTTTAGAATTTATAAGCCCTCGGGGCTTGGTGTAGAGGTTAGCGTGCTAACCTCGTATACCAAAAGTCGCGGGTTCGGACCCCAGGCATTCCGATGATTTTGTTTAAGCCATTTGGTATCCAAATTTTTGAGTGATGGGAGGGGGACTCACTCCTATATACCAAAACAGAAAAAATTTACAAATTTTAATTCTTTTTTTAATGAATTATCTTCTTTTTCAACAAAAATCTTATTATTTTTTGGGATGCGGAGGCAATCGCCACCTCCAAAAGTATTTTAAAATAATAAGGGAAAGTAAAATAATTATGAAAAGGCTAGCTAAAACGGAAACTGATTCAATCTTCTTCTTCTTCTTCTTCTCATATTTATATGGCTTGGACAATAGTCCGTTTGGCCAAAACTGATTCAATCAAATTATTTAATTTTTATTTATCTTGTTATAAAAATATAAAAAAAAACTTTCGTAAATAATATTTTATAGTAAGCTTAATTAATTTGCGGATAAATATTTAAAATAAAAAAAATTGTTCTAAAGTGTCAAAAAGCTTTCTATATTCATTTGAAACATATTTTTTTTTTTCTAACACACACTTTTTCCCATTCACACTCAAATTCACACACGCATACACACCGTCTTTTCGGAAACTTAGGCCATTTAAGACTTTAAACGTTACCCGTTATTTGTAAATATATCAATTGGGGGTCCAGGCATTCTTATTTAAGCCATTTGGTATCCAAATGGCCTGAATAAAATCTGATCTGAACCCTCGACCCTTGGCATACAAGGCAGACGCGCTACTAACTACGTCAAGCCCGAAGGCGAAACATATAAATAAGCTAGTTCATTAAAGTTTTTAAAAATTTGTTTAAATAAATAAAACTTTTTCATATTATGAAATTAATTTTATAGATTGAATAAATAAATATTTTACAAAAAAAAATAACAAACGGAAGCACGTATCCGGATGTTTACACTCTAAATCTGAGAATGTTGGAATATAAATTAAATAAAGTCTTCATATTTATATATCAAAAAGGAAATAGAGTATAAAAAAAGAAGAGGAAAATAATATAACTGATGGATGAATTGAAAGGACATCACTCAAAAAAAAATTGATTAGGGTTTTTGAAATTAATTTTCACCCAATTGGATTTGATAAACGGAAAGAAAGGGAAGAAAGAAAAGAGATATATTATTTAGCTTATTTGATTTGAAAGCAATATTGAATGAGATTGACAGATAGACAGAGAGGGGGAAGAGTAAAGGAAATCAATTGGATGAATAGGGAAAATTGAAACCATAAAGAGAGGAATGGGAAAGAGAAAGCGATTTAAATGGTCTATTAAAAAAATCTGGTGTGACTAATGTCACAACATTTTCTTAAATTTCTAATGATAAATTTATGTAAATATTAAATAGAAAGGTTGCTGAAATTAAGGGGTAACAAAAAAAATTTAATCAAAAACTAGTAGAGTAAATTAATTTAAAAAATATAAAAACTATTAAATTTCTCTCTATGAAATTTTATATCATAGTAAGAGTAGTCTTATTGTTTTATAATAATTTCTCCGACTCGGTGTGATTGTAAGTACAAGAACGTATTAAACGATGGTCTAGTTTAAAAACAATTTTCTTATCACTTACAAAATATTTTTTTATTTGGCAAATGTAGAAGTAATTACTCTCCTTTCCAAGTTGATATTCCAACTCCATAGACTAATTTTTTAAAGATAGTACTGATCACTAACAATCTGAGATGAGAGTAAAAGAATATTCATGTACAAAAAAATGGAAAGAGAGTTACTGTTTACTTTTGTACAAGTAGGTAAAAGAAAGTCGAGAATTCTTCGCTATTTCCAAGTATTTATCTATATATAAATTCATAAATTAATCAATAAAAAAACTAATACATGAAGAATAGCAAAATGCATTCATGCAATTCATAAAGACACCAGACCCAGAAGAATTAGAAAACCCTGAACAACTTCATCAACGCCTCAAAAATAGTTTTGTAGCCACAACCTCTCCATAATCCGCTTTTATATAGTGTAATCTTATTGTTTGTAGTGACTTTTGTTATATAGGGTATATTTTTAGAGGCTTATATTTTAGATAGTGAATTTTCTTGTAAAATGTTTCTTATATAGTGTAGCTTATATAGCGACTTTTGTTATATAGTGTATATTTTAGATAGTGTGTAGAATTGTAAAGTGTTTATCATATAGTGTATATTTTTAGTGACATTTGTTTGATATATTTTATTATATACCTAAATATTTTGTAAATATATTATATTGTATACAAGACGGGGCCGAATGGCTAACGCCAGAAGGCCAAAAATAAAGAGAAAAAAAAAAGAATAGCAAAATACCTCGTGAATTAAAGGCTATAGAATTAGTTGCGGAAGAAATCAAAGCGTCGATGCTTACCGAGGAGCCTGGAGGTTAGGCAAAGCGTAAGCAGCGGAGTCTCATTGGCTATCGAACTGCTACTTGCAGGCGGCGAAGCAGATGACGGCTCAAGCTGCCACACTAGAATCAGAGAGTTTCTTGAATTATTATTAGGGATGAGAAGTGGGCCAAATTATTATTAGGCTATAAAAAATTTTTATAAATTCTGAAATTCTTTTAAATTTAGTTTTCAATTTGATGACGAAATTATTTAGTAAATTTCACCAAAGGAGTTAATTATTCATTTGAGAAGAGTAGTATATTTGCATTTTGGTGAATCTGTGGTAAACCCAAGGAATGCAAATCTCTCTCCTCTTTCATTCGTAATATAAAGTATAAGTCTTGAAAAATGTCAAGTCTGATAGTTGGAAATCGAAATGTCCCCTTTACGATTCCTTAGCTGAGAGTGTCCTTTATTTGGCAGAGGTATGGGGATGTGCCTATTTTGATCATATTGAAAGAGGCTAACTATCTTATCCTAAAAAACTTTTACAGGTGCCTGTTTTTTTTTTTTTTTTTTTTTTCATTTAACAGCTGCCTGTTAATACCCCCAATGCATATGTGCGTATGGGATGTGCGGGTCGGATACATTCACATTTTTAAAATCTTTAAAAGAATGGTGAACTGACGGTTAATTTTATTAAAGATGCCAGATGAGAGGTTGCCTAAGCTATGTTTTTCTGTATTATTCAAAACCAAAATTCAAGATGTAAAATTTAGTATGGGAAAAT